>VMBQ01003904.1:4686-21536 GCA_007657795.1 Dreissena rostriformis
AAATTTGGAAAATTGATTATGGAGGTATGGTTTCATTTCCCCAATGTAATTCAATTATCGGGAACATAGGTTGATTTGTCTTTAGTCATTGATTAACAATTCGGCTCGTATATAACAAGCCCCAATTCAGATATGGTATATAATGAAATTTAAATAATTGAAATATCCAATCTTCCAGTCTGCATAGCAAATGCAAGTTCAGATTGAATGTATACCCTAAGGGTATCGGGGTTTACGTAATGGGTTATAGGAGTGTTAGGTCTCACACTTCTACTGTGGTTTGGCCATAAGAGAACACCTGGTTATATGATCAAGTATGCTAATGAAATAAGGTCTCCTATTCTCCTATTCATAATGGTTATTATCCACTGGTCAAACGTGATAATGGAATAAGAGATATCTAAATTAGATGTTTATTTGGATGATATAAAATGTGTGTGTTTGTTGTAAGAGAGACATCAATCGACAGTCCACCTTTAGCAAGTGACTAGAGAAGTCGATCTTTGTTCTGCAGCGGGGCCATTTGGCCCCCGCGCTGTAAGATTGATTCTGCACCTCGGATCTATAGAACACTCTGTTAGTCAAAATAGTTACGAATGACTTGTACTTAAGAAAAAGAATAAACAGCACTTAGAAACTATAGAGTGACTTGTCTTCTTTAATAGAATAATGTTAGAACAGTGACTACGGGACAATATAAATGTTTTATTGAATACAGAAGATGACACAACAGCTTTTATTACCTGATGCCTTATATAAATGATAATTCTTTGTTGTTGCTTTTTCCTCGTAGAAAAAGTAATGCTGCAATGTTTTAAACTGTTATCGGTGAATATTTGGAACTGTTGACCGGTAACTAGTTTGAACTGTTGCCCGCTCGTGCAGACTTCCCCTGTGTTTCCCATTCTATGTTTGAAATTTGATCAGGTTATAGAACAGTTATTTCATGGATGCTTGGTGAACAGTCAAAACTGTTTTCCCTCGGTATCAGGACTGACATTTGGAATTTTTGCCCTAAGCTTATGTTATTTATTTATTTTTCAGTTAACCCCTTGTTTATTCTCCTTGGTTACTCTTCCATGTTCATATTATATGTGTGTTTCTTGTGTGATTTTAAAAAGGTTTTAAACATGTAAATATGTGTATATATGTGCTATGTAGTTGTTTTTCATGTGCTTAAATATGCTTTTAAACATACTGCTTATTCTCATTGGTTACTCTTCCATGTATAATTGTATGTGTGCTTCTTGTGGGTTTTAAAATGTTATAAACATGTATTTATGTGTATATATGTGCTCTGTTGTTGTTATTCATGTGCTTTAATATGCTTTTAAACATACTGCTTATTCCCCTTGGTTACTCTTCCATGTATATATTGTATGTGTGTTTCTTGTGTGTTTTAAACATGTATATATGTGTATATATGTACAATGTAGTTGCTATTCATGTGCTTTTATATGCTTTTAAACATGAATTTATGTGCTATACTTGTTTTAATATCTTAAATTTTATTATAGGTCTGCTATGCTTTGTTTGTACAACTTAAATGTGTATAATATATGTTTTAATTATGAAATATGCAAGAAAACTCCAATATAGTTTTTAGGTATCTTTCCCTTTGTCTTATTTGTGTGTTTGTTACTTGCAAAATATTATGCTCTAAATGAACATTTTGTACTTAATTTGTGTTTTATGTGCTTTAACTATGTCTTTGTACTTTAAATGCTGATATAATATGCTTAATCTTTCTTTCTTTCAGCTCAATATACACTTGTTATTTATATACAATTGTTTTAACGGGAAATAGCTCATGAGCTAATGTTTATTGTTGTTCACATCCGACGTTAAATAAAGATTCTTGTATGTTGTATGTTGTATCTTGTAACAGTTTTGACTGTTCACCGCGCATCCATGAAATAACTGTATACTTATGTACTCATGTACGTTATTTATAAAATCATTTTCTACTGTTCAACGCTCACACGTTTTCTTTCGAACTATATCAGTGCAATTAGATTAGTAAACACGATTGGTATAAAACACTGAATCGGACTGAAACATACAATTAGGTTATACGACAGCAAAAGACGAGTTAAAAGTCGGTCAACATCCCTCAATTATTCGGAAAAATTATGAAAGTTCAATCAACTTACTTCAATTTTTTTTTGAAGAGGATTCGTAAACAAATATTATAACATCAAAATGACCGCTTTGAAACATATATTTTACATTTCGAAATTTTCCGGTTTAAAAGGTTACTATCAAGATCAACTATTTACTGATTTACTTACCTGCTGCATCCCTATTTAATATTGACATGTTTTCGTGTTGACAATATGTCTTTCGATCTCAGCTTCGATTTATTTAAGACTTGTTTGCTAAGATCATAGATCTATCATAAAAGATACCATCAAATTATATAAACGGGGATATTTTCATGGAATTCGAGCGGATGGCCATATATTAAATTGACACAAATAATCCAATAGCTGTCAAGAATTGTCATTGAATGCATTTTTTTCAGGATATGTCTTGTCTCCAAATGTTATCGCTTATATCTGCCATGGAGTTATTGTTAAGTCACCAGTATCTCGGGCGGAAGGATATGTCCGCATCCAACCGGCCGTAATAGGACTTCGAGAAATAATGAGTTCGCGACTTCATAATGAGCTGTTAAAGTATGCACTAGCTGTTGGTTGACTAATGAAGTCCCATTAATCATTTTAACATGTCACTTACTAATGAACAACTTTATTAATCATCTTATGCCTTAAATAATTCTAAACATCTTTTGATTATTTGATATTATTCAAACCACAATATATTTTTTATAACAAATCGGATGATACACTCAATGCCACTTTTGTGATACCAATTTTATGTTATAATTAATTATATCAATTAGAACATTGTAGGTGTAGTATTCCTAAAAAAACACTGAATGAGTTCCAATGCATTTAAACCTTAATTGGATTAAGAGAACTTGTTGGAATTTTCAATATTTTATAGCAATCAAAGCTCTTTCGATAAAAGACAACTCAACAGCAATCAACAGTCTACAGGAAACTATATTCACGATGCCTATTCTGATTTTAAATTGTTAATGAAACATTAAGGTAAATTCGATAAATTAATATTGACACACAGGATGGGGCATCTTCATTGAATCTATGGTCACTCAATTACTAAGGTTATAGGAAGTATGGTTGATCATGATATAATCTATTTTACCAATGATCTTAATAGATTTGTCTAGCCTTGGATACGAAACCCAAGTCCATTTGAAGAGAAAATATAATCCATATACTATTTCAAAAACATTAATATCATTATCTTTAAACATATCGTTAACGCGCGACACGGCGAATTATTAAAAAAATAATAATATAAATATATTTTTAATAATTTGGTTGAACATGCATGAATAGTTGTTATTCGAAATTTTATTAGTATTGTTCTCTTTCGTTTTTATAATATTGAAGTCAAGTGATGTAAGTTCGTTGTAAAGAAAGGCAACACTAAGGAGACTACTGCGTACGATATGCGTTCAATATGCGCCTATGCAATCTTCAGGGCGATCCGACAGTTTTCTAGCCAGGACGCCAGGCCTCGTAGTTTACTTTTTAACGTGTCAAAAGCAGTCGCTGACATAGCCATTTGGAAGCCGTCTTTATGATTTCAACCGAAGACACCACGGTATGCAACCGCGTACTGAATCAACACCCCGGTTTGACGTGGTTATGCATGTAAAGTACGGAAAGAAAGTGGCACATTAAAATAAATGATAAGCAAGTGCGTAATATGCCCTGTAAGCTTAATCACTTTCGACAGTTCATTGTTTCGCCTAAACCAGGCATTTTTCATTGTTTTCATTAAAGAAAACTATGAAAGGTAAAGAGTTTAATGAATGAAATCAAAGATAGCGAATGTCTTTTTCTGTGCAGTTCTTAGCTGCATCACACACAGTACGGGATGTTACGAGGGGTTTTCGCGGTTTATTTTTCATTATTACATATTGCTGATCATATATCTATAGATACACAACAAAAAACAAACAAAAAAACAAACAAACGAAGAATGGAAATGAAATTAAAACATGTAAGTCAACCGGCCACACGCGAAGTATCCGTACATATTTTAAATATTTATTCGCGCGTTTTTCGAACAAACCTGTTTTAGTGCTATTTGATTCGATTATTAAAAGTATCGGGAATCATCTCGCTCATGCTTAATACATTGGTCAATATGGTGGAATAATTTTTGTTAAATTAATCAAAAATAATATTTATCATTGTATTGTTGAAAACACATTAAGAATCTATTATTCAAGTTCCATAATTATATCGGCGAATATCTTCATTTAACATATTTCTGGTCTAAATAAAATTCCAGTTCACCTAGTTGACGCGATAGCGTCTATATTATATAATGATCCTTGTACTGACCGCGAACTGACCCTGATACCTTGCGGCTTGGAATGCCATGCAATAAGTGAGGTCATGATTCCACTGCTGAAACGACGGCTTGTTTATTTTTTTTTATATACTTTTAAATGTTTAATGTTCAATTTCGAAAACATTTAAAAACTGTTTGGTCAAAACGAATATCAGGATAGGGAAAAACGATACTTTTATGAACTAAAATATACTAGTACACAGGCATCAATATGGTAGTAATTACTAAATATGAGAACATAGCCTTTAAGTACAAACGCTCTGGCGCTGACAATCCCCTGAATTTAAAGGGCGCACACAAACTGTATTGATGTCAAGACTTGGGTGTAAAACTGTTCTGTTTATCAAGCCTTTTCATTAGAGATAAAATTGTTTCATGCTGAACACGCAGCAAACCAGTGTATAATGCTATACTTTAAAGACGCGGTAATGTTTCCAATGTTCTGGGGGATTATTCTCAAATCAGCCAATGGAATGAATGAAGTGTATTCATTCGTGTCTAGCCGCGGAAAATTTATTTGAATTCTATTGGACACTTACAAAGGTCAGGTAAGTTGAAACGCTGGCTTACACAGCTACGCCGAAAAAAAAAACACAACAACAACACACTATTTTTATGTTAAGACAGTATTCATTAAACAATATGTGCATTTGCCATAAGTTCTGCAGGCCTTATGTATTCAACTAGTTCGAGTACGACGAAACTCTTGTCCGCCTAGTCTAGGTAATGCAATGGAAATCCAATTAGTTAAGATTTAAACGACCTTTAATAAGCAGGACTGCACTTAAGATGTTGGTAATAGCTAAGCTGTTTTAACATTATAAATACGAAGGTATGTGTCAAACCAATTTTGATTGCTAGGATTATAAATGTATTATTATGTAGAAGAACAATAGATGTGTTATGCAATTGAAATATTTAAAAAATACATGTACTTCGCAGGGTATGAATTTTCTTTCTCCATCTATGGTCGCCTAGTTTCAAATTATGTCGCCATCAAAAAAATAAAAATAGTTTAGCCAATACAACACATTGTGTTGCCATTAAAAACATTTTGTAGCAATTCATAAATGACAGTTTACACTGCATACGCTTAGTTTGTAGCTGTATAATAACTATTTGAATGCAAACAAATAGAATGGTATATCATCCACATTTCTTTATTTATACATTCCAATAACACGTGAAAGAAACATTTATATATATGAAATCATATGAGATTGTTAATCTGTCAATCATCGTCTTTTTCCGCTAGCAGAAGCATGTACATGATGTTAGTATATTCAGAACATATATGACAAAGTATATGGTAATGTATGGCGATAAAACACACTCCACGTCATTTATTTGCACAGACAAGAATATTAACACAATGAGAAATACTAAACCATTAACATATAAGAAAATGTACGTATATACAAGTGATGTTGTGTTTTGAACAAATTTGGAATCAATGACTTATGAATCAATGCTTTCCGGTTGTTTATAGAGAAATGTCAGTGAATTAAAACTGATTATTCACTGTTTCAAACAGTGAAAATTAACAGTGAAAATTATCTATAATGTTTACTGTTTCACTGTGAAATGACATCGTTGTATACGTAACGATATACTACTACTAATAATAATAATAATAATAATAATAATAATAATAATAATAATAATAATAATAATAATAATAATAATACTAATANCTACTACTACTACTTCTACTACTACAACTACTACTACTACTACTACTACTACTACTACTACTACTACTACTACTACTACTACTACTACTACTACTACTACTACTACTACTAATACTAATTCTAATACTAACACCAACAACAACAGCAACAGCAACAACAACAACAACAGCAACCACCACCACAACAACAACAACAACAACAACAATAATAACAATAACAATAACAATAACAATAATAATAACAATAATAATAATAATAGCTGTTTTGGCAGTTTTTTCTTTTGCCGTAAGCAGTTATCTAATTCGTAATTAATTTCAGCATCTCAGTCAATATTGTGCTGCTTACTGAGTCTTAATTTGGATACAATTAGGCCGCGGGAAGATTTTTAATAAGCAGATTCAATAGCATATTCTTCTGAACATGGTGTTAACACACTGTAATCTGCTCACCGAAATGTTAAAATAAGGAAGGGAGAATAAATTATAATATAAATAGTTGCATTTAGCACTTGGGAATTATTTTAATATCCAGGTTTAGCAGGTTTGTGTTTTAGATTTGTCAAAACAGTACTGTAAACATGATTTATACACTTCATAGGAATAATGAACTCCAGAAACAAAACGAGGAGGACACGCTGATCTTGTATTTAATGCAATAGCCAATACAATACAAGACTTAACATATATTACGACATTAAACATATTTAATGATTACAAAAAAACGGGGTCACCGCCTTAAGAGATGAATGAAAACTGCTGGAGGTTTTTTCACAACTAAACTCGCCTTTGATTTGCTTATTGGAAAGTGGAGACGCCAATTCTACAATAAATGGACATATATAAAACTTGGGCCTCAAAATGGCTTTTGGTTCGTAATAAGAAATGTTTTCATCCAACAAATTTATATATGTAATAGTACGCAACACAATTGTGTTAAGTTTATAACCGCGTCGATTATAGATCAATGATCTTTTCATATAAATAATTTGATCAAATGCATACAATATTTCCATTTAATAGAATTTTGTTCTGTCCCTTTTATTGTCAAGTCATTTATGTCTATTTTGAGACCAATAACGCTAAACCGGTTTGCTAGCAGCGATTGTGTTGTGTTTTTGACAGAAGTAAAATGAATTCCCTATATTTGGATTAATAATTATTTCCGTATTGTAAGGTTTGGTATATATAATTACTTTTACGACGAGTGAATAGAGTCTTGATGATAATTTTTACGAAACAAGCAATCCAAAACAGCTCATAAAACTATCGATCTTAAACTAGCATTTCGTGTTAAAAGCTTGATTTGGCTCTTATATGTAATACCCATTTCAGTAGAGTTATTTTCCAATTAAATACAAATACAATTTCGTGAATTTTCTTTTCGCAATTGTTAATGCATGATTTGAGGTTGTTCCAAATTCCAAAATATGTCGAACAACCAAAATATAAAATAGAAGAACATTTTCGTTGAAATTAATGTCTGAATTTAGATCCTTAGTCCTTATCTGGATATTGTAGCAGGTTCAATGTAATATCCATCGGCATCTATCTTGCGGCACTTGGTAATCTGCTCACAAAGACGTAGCAATACTCAGGGGAGAATGGTTCATTTTATTTCATGATGCGCACAATGCGAATGTTTTCTGGCATGTGAGAATTCATAAATGAGACTTGCTCTTAGAACAGGAGGTTTAATGCATATGCGTAAAGTGTTGTCCCTGATGAGCCTGTGCATTTCGCAAAGGCTAATCAGGGATGACACTTTCCGCTTGTATGATATTTGTCGTTTACATAAAGTCTCTTGCTCAACTACATGTTGACTTATTTATAAACCCGGTATTATAGCAATTATTATCAATTTCAAATAAATATATTGACGAAACAATTGTAAAACAGTGCTGATAAAATTACAAGCTAAATACAGTCATACGTTCAAAAATGCTGTACGTTTTATTATATAAATTGTATAGAAGATTATGAAACGACAAAGTCTATATTCAATAGAATTGAAAAACAAAATTTAAATAAACCAGAAATAATATATAACAGTTTCATAAACGTGAGCAGTATCGGATCAAGTGTGCATGTCTGCAGTAAACAATCTGCAAATTCCTGTTAACTTCAGTTTAATAAATATTGATTTCTTCACAACAGAACATAAATATACCATACTTATAATTATTCGGATACCATTAGGCCGCGAGAAGAATTCTAATTAGAAGATTCAATAGCATATTCTTCTGAACATGGTTTTAACATATCGTAATCTGCTCATTTTTTTTTTCAAATTACCAAGGGAGAATGTTTTATATTATTAAAAGTTGCATTTAGCACTTAGGAATTAGTTTAAGATCCAGCTTTATAACGTTTGTGCTTTAGATTTGTCAAATGAAACAATAATAATACCCTACAAATGACTAATTAAATCCAAAAGCATTACGAGGAGGAAACACCTTCTTGTCTCTCCAGATAGGAAAAAATATATATTAAGAAATATTACTTCTGCAGACCAAATATGTTAAAATACAAAGAATTACTATAAAGTTCTTCAACTATTGTATTAAAAAACTCTTCCAAATTCATGGAAATACTAATGAATACAGTTTCTAGATAATTTAAATTATTTTCAAGTACCTAAAAATTACTACAATAATTTATAAACATTGTTATATGTCTCTTCCATGCATATTATATCAGTTGAGTTGTGTACGCATAGTTAATTTTACTTCTCAACGCAAGAAAATTTCACACTGTGTTGTATAACATGATCATCTTTTCAAGTGCCTATACACTACAACAATCCTATAGTTACAAGTGCTGTAATATACTACTATGATACTATCGTTGATTTAATTTTTGCAAGAAAATGTCATACTGTGTTGTCTAACATGATCCTCTTTTCAAGTGCCTATGTACTACAACAATCCTATAGTTACAAGTGCTGTAATATACTACTTTGATACTATTGTTGATTTAATTTTTGCTCTTAAACTTATGCGCATACATAGCATGTATTTTTAACAGTGCATCCTAGATATAGTGTAACACACATATTAAGAACTACATGTACTTATTTTCTGTACCTATTGTGCATTCAGCCGCCGTCTGTTTTGTTGTAATATCGAGGTTGTCATATTGTGTACCATGTTCAATTAATTGTTGAACAGACACCATAACTCCCGTTTCTGCAGTATCCTAGCTATACTGCTACAAATTATCAATTACATGAGAATATTAAACTCACCCCATGTACAGGTCCAAATGTGGTGCCTCTGGTTAATACTTGAAGAATGTTCACAGATATATCCGGTGAAAATCACAAGATTATTCCACATGCTTTGAAAAAACTCCAAAATTGTTAAACAAGCGTGAAACGCACATGTCAACAAAATTCTCATGTCTGTTACACTGACCTGATTAAATCACGTGTCCATGTCTTCGTCACCCGTCAATTACTTCTCCACGCGCTTGTCAATAACCTATAGTCTGTTTCAGTATTTTAGGTCACTATACATTTAAAATGTTATACGCCCAGGTAAAAGTCCAATAACTAGGTCAAAAATCAACTGGACACCCACCCCCCTTTCCAACTCCCTAAATAATTATTACCTAGGAAAATATATGTTACTTATTTTTCTAAGAAGATCTTACCTAACCATGTCATGTGAAAATTATGTTTATATGACTATATTGTTCTGTATACTCATATGTTGCAATTGTAACTTGAGTTAAATAAAGATATGTTCTGTTCTGTTTTGTATTTAATACAATAGCCTATACAATACAAGACTATACATATATTACGACATTGAACATATTTAATGATTACAAACGGGGTCACCGCAATCTGCAATTTCCTGTTAACTTCAGTTTCATAAATATTGATTTCTTCATAACAGGACATGAATATACCATAATAATAATAATTAGGATACCATGAGGCGGCGAGAAGAATTCTAATTAGAAGATTCAATTGCATATTCTTCTTAACATGGTTTTAACATACCGTAATCTGCTCACCAAAATGTTTAAATTACCAAGGGAAAATGTATTATATTATTTATAGATGCATTTAGCAATCGGGAATTAGTTTTACGATCCAGCTTTATTACGTTCGTGCTTTAGATTTGTCATATTATTCATTAATAATACACTACACATGACTAATACAATCCAAAAACATTACGAGAAGGAAACACCAATGATCTTGTATGTAATGCAATAGCCTATACAATACAACACTTTACATTAATTACCACACTGAACATATTAAATTATTAAAAACGGGGTCACCGCCTCAATGAAAACTGCTGGAGGTGTATTCAAAACTAAATTCACCGTTGATTTGCTTATTGGAAAGCGAAGACGCCAATTCTACAATAAATCGACATATATAAAACTTGGGCCTCAAAATGGCGTTTGGCTCATAGCAAGGAACTTTTTCATTCAACATATTTATATATGTGTTATATATGTATAACATGCTGCTTGGTAAGCTTAATTAACGAATGTATAATTTGTAAACATTTACATGCCCTTCATTTGAAAGAAAGTCCATTAAGTTATTTGTGATAACTTTGTCTTTGTTTTCGTTATTTTTCATTAAGCAGTCCCATTTTGTTTAAACCTTGCATTGACAATTGAAAGAAAATATATTTTCATAACTAATGTATTGTTCGTATTTACGCCGTGGAATTCTGTTTGACTGTGAACGTTGTTAGCCAAAGTGCCAATATTTCCCATTTCATTTACTAGTATGGTAATCCGTAAGGACGAATGATTACATTTAAGGCTTTTCTTCTATGTGACTTGTCTATAAAAGTGAGAGAATTTTATTCAATATTATTATGAATGTGGTATTTCTTACAAAGCTATTGCTATATCTTGTAGCAAAATTGAATCGTTTAATCCTTTGTTATTAACATATTCCTTGTATTACTTAAAAAAAGCTGATGCAATGCATTTTTTATTTTTATTATGCTATGCTATGTTGAATGTTATGTTTACAAACAACATGATTAGGTTGCATGTTTACATTTTCGACAAAAACTTTGTATTACATAGTTTTAAATAAACTATTAAAACTTAAAACTACGTGAATTTGATGTGTGGGCAACACACATGGGGCGTTTCGTTTTATTAAAAAAATATTATTTCACCGTTTTATAAAAGGAAAGACAAGTGTGTTCCAATTAATGCCACTAATCATGTTGATGAAATCAAAGATTTAAACAACTCAAGACATTAAAAGATATATGTTAAAAACAAAGATGAAACGTGATGATTGCAACACAAAACGTGTATTACACCAGAATACCTTTAAGGAAAGACAAAAGAACTTGATCTGATTTAGCTTAATTTAAACTGACAATACGCCGGTTGATAAAGCCTGTTGCTTACACAACTATCCACGGAGGAATTCAGTGCATTGTATGTGATTGGTGAATAGAATTTGGATGAGTCGGATTTGTTTATTGAAAAAATCATGTGGATCGATGAGACAATTTAGTGAGCAAAACGAGCGATATATTTAAGGACTGTTGTGAGCGTTAGCTCACGACTAAAGTTACAGAGCATGTTTTACAAATAAGAATGTGCTTCGAAGCCTTAGCTACGCTAAGAACCGTAACTCACAATGCTAGGAACGATTACCGCTGCCTGTCTGCACTGCAGACGACGAATGCTTACCTGACTCAGGAGCGTCTGCTCTACTCCTGCAGTGAATGTATTTACTAGCTTGTAAGACGACATTGGCCAGTCTAGTGTTTATCATTGAAATCTGAACATATTTGCTGCTTTCATGGAAAACGGGGCTTAATGCGTGTCAAATAAGATAAGCCTGTGCACACTGATTAGCATGTGTAATGCGCACAAGCTAATCAAGGACGACAAAAGCGAACAACTTCAGTACCTTCAGCGCTTTGATTATGTTTGCTAGTTAAAACAGTTTTAAGGTTGTTGTTGGGGATCCGTACATACAAAGCATACAAATGATCAGCAAGTCAAAAGAACAATTTGCATCGACCCGCATATTGTGTTTTTATTGATAAAAAGGGAAAAGTGTTTGTGAAAGTCGTACTGGAACTACCAAAAAACCGTTCAGTAAGATGCACTCTCTTTTATGCGTGATCAAGGAACGTTAAGTCAACATTTAATTTCTGTATTTTGCAGCGCAGTAAACCACATAAGTAGTACAATAAAACAAAAGCTAAGTATGGATTAAAATAGGTCAACTGTTATACAATAATACATACGAAATACATATTAATGGTAGTATCAACATAATTTCTTGCGAAGTGTTGGTTATTTCGGCAATAACCACCGGTGTGTCGTTCCGAAGCCTGTTATTGCTATCGCTCCCGTACCCATGATAACTCCAAACAATTGGTTATTAGCGTTGTGATCATCCCTTAGTCGTAAATTATGTCTTTGCTGTAAGTGGAATATCGTGTTAAGCATTTACGAGAATCGCCCTTAGCAACGGTTACACTTAGTTTATATTGTCTGGTTACTTAGAATAGCATTGCAAAGCTTTTATGTATGTTTCCTGATGTCTTTTCGATGTCTGACTAACATCATTAAAGCCTGATATTCAAACCACTTTATGAATCGACGAACTCAGCAATGTAGCATCGTTAATCAAATTGTCTATATACATAATGAAGCTTTTGATATTGTATCCTTAACTTTAATTTCGTGAACATACACAACATATATCTTAAACATCTTTAATGCAACAATAGTAATAATATTACGGAAGTGTTATGCCAGTTTTTCTTTATCGGTTTATCATTTTTTAAAGATTATAATTTTTTTAAATATCAGACTGTTAAAAAAGCAAATAGTACTTATTATTAACCTGTTTGTAATTTAACTTAGATGCCATTACGATTAAAATATTATATATAGCTAGCTATCCTGACTTAGCATAGCAAAACTAATATTATGAAATAATTTCCATTTTAAGATTTGATTTGAAAACATATACACGCAATTTAAACAACTTTTGAAAACCGGTAGGCACCACACTTAGGAAAAGTATGCTTCTGATACTTATGTAAATAAAAAGCATATAATCATTTGTATATGGAATAGAAATGTAAATTGTAAACGACATACCAGTGTCTCGCATAAAAGTGAAGAGGAGAGACACATTAAACAATTTTGTAAGTGCTTCAGCATAAACATTACAAAATACAGTGGTAATAATCTGCACACTATTGCAGGTGTACGTTCTATGAATATATGTGCACAACCACACATCCATGAGTATCCGTTAATAGTTGTGTAGTTCGAGCACAGTTTCTAGATTATATAAGTAGCAAAGGAGTAATAACCTGCAAAAGTCCAAACCTAAGTAGTAAATTATATCAGTGCACCTATACAAATAAGGGAATATTTTATATTATGAAAACACACATCAAATAAATTATTCCTTTAGCCGCTTAAACACAATTTTCATATATACCCTTCTTTTATAATTGTCATATATAAACTATATGTCTAATATAATATTTAAAATGCTTAATTAAAATCAACTTTATGATATGTGTTACCTTTTTGATATACATGTTACATAATCATTAACTACGTACATGCATGGCACGACATTTCGAAGAACCATTCATGCAACGAGTGCAGCTTGATGCGAATCTACATTGCTTCGTCGAGATTTATTTTCTTATCGGATAAACAATCCCGAAAAATGAACAGCATGTGGTCTTGTTACGATGCTATAATATAATAATATTTGTTATAATAAATACATAACATCATCATTTAAAAACAATTTGTTTTGCGTGTTTGTTTGTCTGCAGACACCGTTTCATAATATCAGTTTAATTAAATAGTGTACTATGACCAGAGCCTTTTGGCTGCCTATATTTTCGTTTTGTATAGGTAGCAAGAAAAGGCTAATGCTTATGTTATTGTTACATACATGAACCATAATTGACAAGCATTTTAGTACAGCTAACTGTAAGATAGCTTAATATTAGAAAACAATTCCATTACTATCACATATTGTTCTATGACCATCAAACATGTACACACCGCTATACAAGTATCATGAGCATGGACCTCGGGAGACAAATTCTGTTACTTCGGATTAGTACAAAGTATTATTATTATAACAATTGTCATATGAGAACCAAATATATATAAAATACAGTATATTTGATATGTTGATGTTATTAATTAGCTTCATTATAATTTAACGTAATATTAACATATTTAATTACATATATACTGTCGATAGCTATTAGTATAAATGTCCAATAATTAATAATATACGTATTCAGTATTGCAATGTAACGTATGATTAATTTGTATACTCATTACTTATTGACTTTGTAAACACTGTATGCTAACTTTATCTACTTGGGCGTTTGGCCTTCTGGATGTTTTGTTGAATAAAACTTAAACTTTGTTGGCTGAATATATTAATTTACAAGCAAAATGTAATAAAGGTGCGCTTTGAAAACAGATACAAGTTACTATCGTATATACATACGACAATAAGACAAATGTTCCCTTAGTACGTATTATTTTTATAATATTAGTATGTATGTTAATTAATAACAATGATTATTTATATACATTATATACCACTGAAGTGGTTTTCAACATAAAACGAGTAAACAATTGACATGAAATTAAAATCAACACGTGTTATTATACGCAACACATAACAAGTAATAAAACATATTCATTTATAAACCATGGCAGTGTTTTTTAGTTTAGTTGCTTCGATCATAAATAAATAATGTTTTCATCTAAATAATTTGATCAAATGCACAAAATGTTTCCCTGTATGATACTTTTGTTATGTTCCAATTTGTCAAGTCATTTACGTCTATTTTGAGACCGATAACGGTAAAAGTGTTATGCTAGTAGCGTTTTTGTTGGGTTTAATTAAAGATGGAAATTGAATTACCAATGTTTGGATTTATGATGATTTCCGTATTGTAAATGTTTGGTATCTAGAATTACTTTTAACGACTAGAAAATATAGGCTTTTTAATCATGTGTACGATACAAGCAATCCAAATAACAGCTCACAAACAATCCGTCTTTATCAAGCATTTCGTGTTTAAGGCTTGATATGGCTTTAATGTGCAATACCCGGTAGAGTTATTGTCCGATTAAATACAGATAACAAATGCGTGAATGTTGTTATCGTTATTGTTAATGCATGATATGCTAAATATTTGTTACGAGTATTCGAAGAAATGGAGATTCTTGTACAACCCTAGTAAATGCGCTGTTGTTGTTTTTAATGTGCAGGGACATAAGCACCAACATTCATTTAAACTGGGTCCTGACCCGATTCCTATCGCAGAAAAATACACGCATCTTGGTATTGTCTGCGACAGTGCGTTGGCAGCAAAGGGATCTATCCAGGAAGCAAGTGTTAAACTACGTGGGACATATTTCAACATATGTGGTACTGGTATTAGCAGCGAAAATGTAAGTGCAAAAACATTGATGACGATATATACGACAGCCGTCCTTCCGAAGGCAATGTACGGTTGTGAACTGTGGAATAACTATGCAGCAAGTGATATAGCTCGGTTAGAATCGGCACATAGATTATGTATAAAACACATGCAGGGTTTGCACAAAAGTATTTCTACTGACTATTGTATGTGTATATCAAATGCCACCCCGATTGAAACATATATGGACTGCTCGAAGTTAAAATTCTTAGGCCAGCTATGCAGATTATCGCCAAAGTACTTGGTGAAAGATGTATTTCACAACAGGTTACTCAGATTTATGAATTTGGAAAATCAAAGTGTAGGTTTTATGCCAGACGTGTACAGGCTCCTTGGAAAGTACGGTCTCCTTCAATTTCTCAGTGAATACATCGAAACTGGACTATTCCCAACAAAGTTTACATGGAAAACGATAATTGATAAAACAGTGAATCTGCAGGCGAAAATAGATGTGGCTCAGCGACTTTTGTGCTGTGACCACTACAGCCTTCTAGGAAACGTGATTAAACCAGGCAATTGCTCGCCACTGTGGGATATAGCCAGGGCAAATCCAAATCTTCTGACTGCCTGTCAAACAATTCTAAATAGTATTGGATTAGTGACGTCACGCCCATTCTCTCAAAAGTGTAGCCTGTGTAACTTCATCGTTGATAACATAACTGTACATTTGATGTGTTTCTGTACCTCCAATGATGCACAGCGAAAGCGACTGTGGGAACGTGTCTTTAACCGCATCGGAATAATCCGATTTACGACATTAATGTCAATGAACGCCTTTGGGCAAACAGTATCGCTGCTGAAACTCAGCTCAGAAAATGAAAAAGGGCGCTTCTCAAACTTTTCTATTACGATGGCTGCTTTTCAGCTTTTAAAGGTTAAAGTGTATTAAATTACATATTTCCATGTATACTTTCGCACTGTTTATTGTTTATGTTATTTTATGGTGATATTGTCAATTGTCAAAACGTATATTCTTAATGTACCTACTCATTACTTCAATCTATTTTAATTTTTGCTATAAATAATGTATATGTCACTATAACATACAATGTGTTGTGAAACTGTAATTAATTCTGAATGCATGCTTGCTGTATATATGTTCTGCTCTCCTACCCTGGAGGAAATAAAAGTATATATATATATGTTATTTGATAACTCTTGTGGGATTCGTATATTGAATATTTGAAGCGTGGATTATGTTTTTT
>VMBQ01003904.1:22763-39098 GCA_007657795.1 Dreissena rostriformis
CTGGTCAGCAATAATTATTATGTGGTCAGGCTAGACTGGACAACAATTTGGGAGGAAAACAGTGAGTTATACATCAAGACATTGGGGTAAGAAACTTAAACAATTCATAATAATAGTTTACACTATTCAACTAGAATGAGTGTCACTGGTGTATAACATCGATGAATATAAAAATGTTTGACATTGTGATACAATATTGTGATCAATTAATAGTAACGAAAATATGTATTTTACATTCCTTTTTTCAGGATTTTTCCTGAAGTTTTGTTATTGTTTTATATTGTTCTTGAATTTAATATTTTCCATAATATTAGTTAAAAAAAAAATTGTTTGTCCTTGTTAATTTGATGAGATGGAAAGTAGTTGGCGTGATATAATAGTTACAGGGTTAGTTACTGACCCGATACGGGATATACGGTTCTGTGGAAAACCATATCGGGGCTCGACCTTCGGTCTCGCCCCGATATGGTTTTCCACAGAACCGTATATCCCGTATCGGGTCAGTAACTAACCCTGTAACTATTAATATTGGGTCAGCGTGTGACGTCATGTTAGTCTACTGACCCCATATACAATATATGGGGTCAGCATGTGACGTCAAACAGCCAATGGGAGAAGAGTATTTTGCAGTTGGCGTGATATATATTTTATACTATCTGTACTATCGTTGTGGTGAGGTTTTAGTAAAAGTTGTATTCAGGTTGTGGTTAAAAAAAGTAATATATAGTGTATTTTCGTAATTCGAGTAGTTCTCACGGTTCGATGCTGTTTTATTCTACCCTCAAATTATACGAGATACTTTGGTTAAATACTTTAATCTTAAGCATATTGATGTGCATTCTTCGAAATTCATTTTGTAATTTAGCGGGACTATAACCATCGCATTCAATCACATCATAATTATGCTGTTATGCAAACAATATAGATTATATAGAAATAAAGAAAAATCAAATATACAATACATGATAAATACATATATGCTGATCCTGGGTTATCTCAGTCTAGAGATGAAAAGTTATTGTGAGGTCTTTGAGAGGTCTTTGAGAGTTTGACCTAAGTTAATGTCGATTATGCCATGCGGTAATAGGGAGGTTGTCGTGAAGTTGTGGTTTCGGTGAGGTTGCATAAAGGTCGTGGCGAGGTTGTGACATTGTCGTGAGTATGTAATAAGGTTGTGATGGGATGAAGTGAGGTTATGTTGAAGATTGTTTGAGTTTGTTGTGAGATTGTGCTGTTGTTTTTGTGAGGTTCTAATTAGGTTAAGGTGAGGATGTAGAGGATGGGATTTTCGTGATGATGCGGTAAGGTTGTATTGAGGTTGTATTGAGAATATAGTGAGGTTTTATTGTTGTTGTGGTGAGTTTGATTTCAGAATATAATGACTGTGAGGCCTTTAATATCGTTGTGGTTGTTGTAGTGAAGTTGTGTTCATGTTGTGGTTAGTTGATACTGATGTTGTGATAAATTGATAATGAGGTTGTAGGGAGGATTTATACGTTTTAGAGGTCTGTATATATATCATATGTATGGCAAATGACCAAAGAACTTAACTTAAAAGTACAAAATGTTAATTAAGTCAATATACCGTATATACGACTCGTATATCTATGTTGATTCGTATTGGTTGCCATCGTTACTGAAGACAATATTACAGAAATGTTCTTCGGTTGGCACGCTGTCTGAGATTTTATAAGAAACATGATAAATTGTCATTCATGAGTCTTTCAATTAATTATAATTTCTTCCAAAAAACATTGCTCGTTATACAACACGTTTTACGACAGTTTGCAAACAACCATGTATTCATCCATTTATTAAATGTTTGCATTAGAAGTATAGTGAAATTAACCTAAATATATTTTGATATTTATCAAACTGTGAAAATAAGTACGTTAAATGTTAATATATTTTGTATTAGTTGTTACCTCACAAGGTGACTATTTGTCTTTATTTTAAATATTATTTTTATAATTTCTTCTGTTAATTAAGTATATGTTTCGCCATTTGTATTGAGGTTTGCAATATATTCATAGAATGGGACATACATGTTCAATTTTGCTTTGGTAGAGGTAAGATATTTTGACCCATGAGAACCGTAGACAAAGATCTGACCAAATCCGACAATGTTTCGTTTCAACATAACTATTGATCAAATTCATTCTGAAACCACATTGCATATTATAAATGTTACTTCTGAACAGAATCAACTATCGTAGCTTGTATTAGCCAAAAATAACCTATCTATGTACGTTAAAATTATTAATGTATGAAGTTGCAACTTCGCTTTGATGTTAACATAACAGGGAGTTGAAAAATTGTATACGAAACTATAACATAAAACATGATGATATCTTATAGAATGATGTTCCTTTTCCAATTGTCAATGTCGCTGAAACTATATCAATCTACTATATTTTCAAAATTGGCCGTCTGTCTTAAGGTAACAACACTAACAAATTATCTTTTCTAGTTAGGAAGTAATTTCTCGGTCGTCAGATTCGAATTACGTCCTCATCTGAAGGACTATTGCGTTTGTAAATGTAATTGTGTGCTCCACTTACCTAATATCGCAAGAACTTAACGATTGCATATTGCTATATATGCATTAAATCACTGAGAGCATCCATGAAGTTTCTGCACCGTGTGATGTTATAATGTCGTAATGTCGTGAACAACAATAATCAATTATATTTCTTTCGGCATGATTAGAACTCGTAACAAGACAAACGCAGTACCATAAATATGTTTTCTCTGACATACAAGTAACTCATTTTGATTACAATGATGCATTAAAATGTATAGTTAGACATTAAATCTTAGAGATTCAATTTTCTCCACTTTATTTTATTGCTTCCTATCGTGCGTCTTAAACTGTTGTTTTGCCGCCTTGGTTTTCGTCCAGCTATTGAGTCGGTTAGTGGTTATTAAATTGAAATCATATGCACATGTATTATATTACGTTTTAATTGAAAGTACGATCAAATGAGGTTAATGTGTACTTTGTAACATTGAAACAACTGAGCAGTTCGTGTACCTGATCACCCATTATATACCCACATTAGTATTATGTTATTGTTCTGTGTTGTTAGTTATGGACATCCGCCGTCTAGTAAACATTTCTGGGCTAGTACGTGTTGGCACCGAGGAAATTAGTTTAAAAACGTATTTTTTTTTTATTATTGGCAGTTGCAATCTTTTTTTATATAAATTCATGTGTTATGCTTGATGGCTTTGTTCCTTTTTCTTTTTGTGATATTTTCTGTTATTTTTGTATTAACCGCCTTTGCGAAATAACGGATCTCGTGTTGGTTATAAGTCTCATCTGTGTTCGCAGATGGGTTTTCACGTTGTTTATACATTTGTTCTGAGGCGATGCACGTTGTTTAGGCATATACACGTTATGTTTTCGAATCTTTATATTTGAAAGCGAGGCCATTATAATATTCTTTATGATTTATTTGATAATGTGCACTGTGACAAAATATATTATAAATGAGAAAAATAGGACCATAATTATTGTATTTTGCTTCTTAAGGTTTTATCAAACACATATTTTAAAATTATATTGTTGTCATCATAAAGTTTTTAAAATGTTGACAAGAAATGACTAAAAAGAGGCCTCTATTGATTCATTTGGTTAATGCGATACCAATATATGATTCAATGGTAATTTGGCCACTCAAGACAGGGGAAACAAGTAAGCTGCTTTGAGTAAGTAAAATGTAAACGTTAAGAGTCTAAAACATAATAAATATTCAAGTTACACCGTTTATTGCTTAAGTCATTGTTTGAAATAGAAGTTACTAGATTTATACAAATATTAAAAGAATACAAAAACAAATACAATCTTCTAGGGTCGGGGTTTTAGGGTAGTAAAAGTATGCTGCACTAAAAGTATGTTACGGCCTTAGTTATCCAAGCAAATCTGTTTATTTATAAAAAATATATGTGGAAATAAAGTTTATATCAGTTCAAGTACATCTGCCTTCATCGTCCGATGCAATGGTTGGCAGTCACGAAATATTTACAATATCACTCGGCATTAACAATATTTCAGAAAAGGTGTGATTATCCACAATCATTTATTACTATTATTGATTTCTCCAGGTATGTGACAATGGCGCTTTATCTGTTTGTTGACTGATACAATCGTCAAATTGCTATGTGAGTTCGGAATAATAATTCGGTGAATACGTGCAGCACAATGTCAAAACCGCAAATTCATTATAATTCTGGCAGTTTTAGGTTTTTAGCCATGTGTTTAATGTATATGTTTAGAAAACGTTTTTTTTTCAATAATACGTTGGAACAAGCACAACATTAGTTCAATTATAATTCGTATTTTTTTTATTTATAATAGAGAACTGGGATTAATTATGTGGCTACGTGAAATATTCAGTTTATGTTTTGCGTCACCAGTAAAAAAAAACGAGCTTCTATAGGCAATATAGAACCCATAGTATGCGATTTCGTTGCTGCGTATTGAATACCTTATCTATATCATTTTATATAACCGAGTGTGAATATATAATGCAAGTCAAGTCCAATACATAATGTGTTTGAAGAGTTATGATCATTTCTTCATTTTGGCAGACATCTTGGTGGCCATTTTGGATTTTTTTGTGTTTAAAAAATTGTAATTTATTACTTTATTTTCTTACATTATTGTTCAACAAAGAAACAACGAAAGAACAATTAATTTGAGACAAAATAAATCGAATACATAATGTTTTTGAAGAGTTATGATAATTTCTTCATTTTGGCAGCCATCTTGGCGGCCTTTTTGGATTTTTGTTTGTGTTTTTCATTTGTATTTTTTTCCTTACATTATTGTTCAACACAGAAACAACACTTAATTTGAGACGAAATAAAGCATATACATAATGTTTTTGAAGAGTTATGATGATTTCTTAATTTTGGCAGCCCTTTTGGCGGCCATCTTGGATTTTTCAAAATGCTCAACAATGCCAGAGTGGCATCCGATGGATTCTAAATCAGGACACATTGAAGAACACGTTTATGTAAAAAACATTTTATGCGTACTATAAATCCATGCTTTTTTGCTTCAAATCCAGACTATTAAACTAAAAGCTCAAATAGTTTTATCAATCTAATCTACAGTACAGTTTCAGATGTAATCGATATTTTTTATCATTCTAATTATGTGATTCGTTTAATTAACATTTTTTTTATATTATTTCGTTGATTTGTGGCTTTATTTTATTAATCTGACACCGTTGGAAAAGACTGAATATGGAAGCAATTTTGTTATGTTGACGTCACGTGCTTTAGCTCCGGGGCGACTTTCGATTATCAACATTTGTTCCTGCGGCCCAAACGTGATAATCACATTGCTTTGACAGATAATCACATGCATTCGAGTCAATTGTGTTACTATATATAGACACATAAGTATTAAAAGGTTATTTTTGAATAATTGATTTAGATTCAGGCTTATGTTAGCGAGCTATAAATCTCTGCGAATCCTGGGGTTAAACAAGGTGTACACATTAGAACGTCAAAGTACTGTGAGCAGGACGTGGATATTACCCCTCGCAGACAAACAGATTAACAACTGCGTGAGATGAGATCCCATGCAAGGTGTGGCGCTCTCGTATCGCCGATTTAGTGGGAAATAATATATATTTTCCATTAATACAAAACAAAGATAAAGACAATTGAAAACAATGTGTGCAAGCCGAGTTTAACCATTAAATAGCGCACAACATGCAATACCAAATATTGGTGTATGCTATCCTTTTGTTTGTACGTGAACATGAATAACCTACATATTCGAATCTCTTTGCACTGGTAATCATCATTCTTTCATGACTAAAGTACACAATAGTATAACATATTTGTTGGTGGTATATTATGTGTTTTTTTTGCAACGGCATCAACATGTAATAGCATTTGGAAATCAGCACTATGCGAGGCATTCACTTGCAAGAATTATATCAATGTAATACGTAATGGTGTGCTGAATAAGTGAATTATATTGTTTCGCTATTTTATATAAAAAACGAAAACGAATTTTCCCCAAGATAATAAATTGTATAACTCTATTTGCATCTAGGCAAACTAGAACGAGTTTTGTAACATATATACGGCTTCGAAATGAGGAGATGTATCCTATCTCACGCAGCTAACTTGTCTCATGAACCATAGTACAAGAAATCACAGTAATATAATTGAAAAACGTTGACAATTACTTTTTTCCTAATGAACAACCGCTGGGTGGAATTCAATAACTGGCGACGATAACTAACTAAATATCCGTCTTGATGTGCCTTGGAAACAATTGGTTGGTGCAATCTGTGTGGTCCTTCCTCACGCAGTGTACATCAAAAACATCGATCTTGGTGCTTTGTTAGGGGAGAAGTTCAGGGCCGTGGGAATTTGTTATGTGAACATAAAAAAAGCATAGAGAAGAATACTTCAGAGCGATGTTTGTCACCTTGTATGCATTACCTTTAGCAATTATCGGTTTCCTGTTTGTTAAGATTTCTGCCGAGATTAAAAATCAGGAAACCGCACCGGTAATCGTTCATTATAGAATAAGCAACGCTTCCCAGACGCCTAGAAACTCTGAACAGACGGAGGATATTGGTTCAAAGGTAACCAGGGAAACCAATTCTGGCAGACGCCACGGAGACTCCGAGCCAGCTACCCCTAGACACACTGAGCGCCCGACACATGACAATGATGATGATATCGACCTAGCCAAAGAAAAAACTGCCCAGAATTATTTGATTTCCATGAAAACCTTTTTTTGCAATGCTGGTACCCAATGTATATTCTTATCCTCGTGCATTACTTTGTCCACGAAAATACGGATAACACTGGCCAAATTGATAACACATTTATGACGTTTGCCTGGTTTGGGTACCTCTCAACATGCATAAACCCTATCCTCTTCTCCTACTGGCGAATGCCTTCTGAGACCAAAGATCGTCTTAAGGGTTATTTTCACTTCAGCAATAGGAGACGCAGCTCATCGCAGGTGAGTTGAGCTTTGCTTGGAAAAAAGAAAAACAGTAAACTTATATAACTTTTTCTAATAACACAAAAATACATAAATTAATCGAACTAAAAAACCTCTCAGTAATGTTCGTATTCTTTACTGTATAGATTGTGCTTCTTCTAGTTGACAGTATTTTATGTCCATGTTACATTGCCATCAATGCAAAAACCATGTATCAGTGACGATAATACGCCTACACAAATAAATGTCTGACTTAGTATCTGAAGGTCTTCTTTTAATCAATGGTGCGTCTATAGATTGATCAGAAGGATGTTATATTTAAACTCTTAACAGAGCGAGAAAATTGACTTGATTCTATTATCGATATCTTTTGAAAAGCTTTCGCATATTTCTAAACAAAACAATACATTTTCTCGGTGAAAAGGTCAATCAATACAGAAGCGGAAACGTTCACAGTTACAGTGATTGGTGTGTGAAACTGGACTAGAATTTTCTGATAAAAGGTGTTTCTTTATTGATTTTTTTTAAGTGTTTTAATAATTTTTGACATTTAATTAGATACTGTATAGACTTAAAACTGACTGTAAAAAAAACTGTCATTTAAATAAGTATTTTCAAAATTGTAGATTAATATTTATTTTCACATATTTCTTTATTTCATATTATTTGGAAACTGCATGTATTGATTATTTGAGATGAAAATCCATTAGCATAATTAACTATGTTTGGAGAGAATATTTTGTTACCAGATAAGCAGGGCAGAGGTTACGTAATCGCTGGTTGTATCCGCAAAGCCCTTCCCAAGAGAAGCGAGGACGGCCACTCAGCCTAAGGTCAAGATCGCACTGAAGAAATACGAACGCTCGCCATACAGAACAGGCATCACGGTGTAATTTTAATCAAACAAATGGTAACACATAAAGTTAGTTCATCTCATAATGTATGCTTTAGAGATGACATGCATGGACAGCATAACCATGTTAATTATTTCTTAATTAATTTCAAATAGCTACTTTATATGCATTAGAATTCGACATCAAACATTATTTGCGTTACTTGTTTATGTTTTGTTCGACACAATTAGAGCAACAACATTGAGATTATTATGTTTGATACGTCGACTAGTTAACAACAATCTTTTTTCATAAATCAAGAACATTCGATCATACATTTATGTTTAATAAGGAAACTTTATATATGTAAACTGTGAACGCATACGACTTTAAATTGCTAAGCTGAATATCAAGTGTGGTAGGTGCTGTGCACCAGATCTATTTTACTTTTGATCGTAACATATACTTGTTTAATTAATTGCAACAATACAATATGTATACTTATATTTGAATATGACTATACATGTGTTAATCAAATACAATTAGTATAAAAACATTTAAAGAAAAACATATTTAAAAATAAGGTTGAAATTTAAATACCTATGCTGAATCAAAGGTTTCAATATATACTGTACACAACTTGTTTGGGGAATCAGTTCTTCAATGTGTATGGCACATATAGGTAATATCACTTTCTAGTGATGTATGAATTAAACTGGGGTGCATATATGGATATTTGGCGCATATGACATTTGAGCAGCGTCATGCTTAAAAGGGTTTTATCATATATCCGACCAGCGTAGCTCCAGAACAACTGTGTATCCGCTCAGTCTGGTTAGGACCTTATAGCGGACAGCGTAGCTCCTTGCCAGTTTAAGCGATTGGGCAGATTGGTCTGGAGCTACGCTGGTCAAAAGATCCATTTTTGCATGACGTGGCTCATATTACATATATGGCGTGCAGATTGTGCAAACATCCTCTAATTGTTAACTATTATGAGTTTTACTTCACCATTTCATGTCATGGTAATATTTACTTTAATTACAATACATTGCTTTGATAAAACATTGATAATGTATATGTGAAACAAACTTTATGTTATGCTGTTAAAATATGTTGTATTGCCTGGTTGTTATGTAGCATATTTATTCATTTACTTGTTCGATAAATGTAGATGCATGTCTCAAATCGTTATGTTTGGAAAAGCCACTAATTTGCCATAGTTGTTGTTTTAATAATACTTGCTTTTATGGCATTCAAATGGTTCCAAATTGCAAAGAATTAATACATAATTTAAATTATATGCGTTAATCAGTATTAACAATAATTGTATGAATTTGCGTATTATATTATAAAACATATAGTACATTATTATTATTTTTTGTAACACAGGTTTTACAAAGAATGTTCTTATAGATTTTTGTAACTATCAACAGAATCAAAACATATATACATAATTGCATTCTAAATATTCCGATTTGCTTTAATTGAAGACGTTTGCTAGATAATCGTTGCGTGCTTTGCTATTGCTATGATATTCCTGAGAGGTAAGCTTATTTATCAGGCGCGGATATGTCATATTAAATCGTCATAATGCAATCCTGACAATCGTCATGCGAAAATGAGTTTTATGTCATATGCGGCCAGCGTAGCTAAAGATCAGCATGCGCATACTCAGTCTGCAGTCTTTTTTTTTTCTCTTCAAAACTTGTGTGAATCATTATCAGCGTACTTTAAAGTTTTTCTTGCTCAATAATAAGTTTTCATAACGAGCTTCATAAAATCTTCAGGATATTTTAATTACAACATTTGTAACAATTGTTTGATTATGGGTTTCTCTGCGGTGATGGAAATATTGTTACTAGGGCTGTGATATTTCTGTCAAATAATCAAAATGCATTTCTGTTAAAAAATTGGAAGAAAAACAAATCCCAAATTCAATCAAGTGTTGTACAGACATGTAAATATATTTTATATGTGTTATTATATATGTTTTTAGTGATCAGTGCTAAATGTATTGAATTTTATAATATACCTGCTTTATGTTCCCAAAACATACAAGCTGTATCAATCGGTAAAATAAAACTGCACAGAAATAATTCCCGTATTATGCAACTCGCTAGTTTTCCAATTCCGTATTACCATACTAGCCGGACAACTTTAAATGACGTCACTTTGAATGCAGAAAATTATAAGAGCATTCTTGGTTAATTATGAACGCTTAAACTCATTTTTGTAACATAAATGATTCAAAGTTGTGTATAATAAAAGGAATATTAGATTGTTACGCAATTCAATTGTTACAAAGGTGTGTATCAGTCTCGTGACTTCCGCTATTTCGTATCACACTCGAGGCTCCGCCTCTCGTGAGATACGCCATCACACAAGTCACTCGACTGATAAAACACATGGAACAATTGACTAGCGTAATATTCCGTATGTATTTATGTTTTGAATTCGTTTTAGAAACTAAAACTAATGGCGTTACATTTCTTATGTGCTTGGCTCTAATCAACAGCACATGTTGACCGTTATTGTGTTGTACTGGAAATTCAATTCAATTGGAAAGTGCATACATACCAATGTGTTTCTTGAAATGTATACTTTCTTTTCTCTCTTTTTGTTTCATTTCAATACCAAATGCATCGATGTGTATGTGTCAAGTATGTTAATATGTTCCTATCATGATCGTGCCATTAACTTCAACAGAACATATGCTTGAATCGAAGAATCATAGCGGCTGGTCGTTACCACGTCCGTC
This sequence comes from Dreissena rostriformis, assembly GCA_007657795.1. NCBI lineage: Eukaryota > Metazoa > Mollusca > Bivalvia > Myida > Dreissenidae > Dreissena > Dreissena rostriformis. The sequence continues at coordinate 33,343 of VMBQ01003904.1, forward strand.
TGTTCTTTGATTTATCCGTGCTAACGTGAACATTTGAGCCTCGCTCTGTAAAAAGGGGGTTTAATGCATGTGCGTAAAGTGCCGTCCCAGATTAGCATTCGCAGCTCGCACAGGCTTATCTGGGACGACACTTTACGCACATGCTGATGAATCCGGTCCGTTGCACAAACTTGACACCGATGACATAGCAACGCCTTTAAATCGGCTGTCGTCTTTAACCCTTAATGATCTTATATACTTCATAATTGTGCTCAGCAATATATGCGCTCATGTACATCTTGTTTAAGAGTTGTCTCATTTATTTCAGTATTTGCATCTGTAAACTGGCGGTTGTGATTATAACAAACATATCATTTATCATAAAGAAAAAACAAATGGTCTATTTAATACAAACGATATTCATACGTTTTTTAATTAAATTAAATATTTAATAACACGTTGTAATAGTATACTAATAATGTTGTTTTCTATATCAAACAATAAAAAGGATTATAATTTTATGTTTGTGTCGTGTTATTCATTTTTACTAACATATTGTTGTTGTCATTTTATATGTATTACACAATTTCGAAATCCTGATATGCTATCTGTCGTGAATACACAACACTCAGTTTTTGTCACTATACTTGACGAAGTTATGAACATGTCAAGAAGTGCAACACTTCACACATTGGAGAGAGGATATCGAACTTTTTGTTTTATTAAAATGGGTAGGACAATACAATATGACATATTTAATAAATAACGACACAATGTATGTGTTGTATGTTTATGTCTCATCTCCGTCTGAGAAAATAATAACGATTGTTGCGTGTGTTTGACACATGTCTCTGCGAGCATAGCAGCACCGCTATTTATCAATATTTCAAATAAGTCAACGGTCGGCGTTGCGTAAATGTTAATATCTAAATAACTGACGTTTAGGAGAAACATCGAGTTTAAGTACTTTTGCTACTTCGAACACGTATGTTCAATCCAGATTATTGGGTTTTGTTAACGCATTTTTTAAACCAAGTACTCACAGATACTATGACTGCAAAGTTTCAATTCATGCTATTTAAACGTCTTGCATACAAACTCCAAAACCAATATTTTAGAAATAATAACAATGTATTTTATATTGCATCTGACATAGAATATATTAAATAAACGCACAAGTTTTAACATAAAATACCAAAGAGTATCATGATACAGTTTGGTCATCAAATTTTTTTTTTTTTTTTTTTTTTTTTNTTTTTTTTTTTTATTGAATACATCAGACGAAACAACAGCTTTTATTACCTGATGCCTTATATAAATGATAATTAATTATGTTTTGCTATTTCCTCGTCGAAAAAATAATGTTGCAATGTTTTAAACTGTTACCGGTGAATATTTCGAACTGTTGACCGGTCACTAGTTTGAACTGTTTCCCGCTCGTGCAGACTACCCCTGTGTTTCCAATTCTATGTTTGAAATTTGATCAGATAATAAAACAGTTATTTCATGGATGCTTGGTGAACAGTCAAAACTGTTATCCCTCGGTATCAAGGCTGACATTTGGAAGTGTTAAGTGGCAATCGGCCTCGGGAAACAGTTCCAAAGTCATCCCTGATACCTTGGGACAACAGTTTTGACTGTTCACCGCACATCCATGAAATAACTGTATACTAATATACTTATGTACGTTATATATAAAATCATTTTCTACTGTTCAATGCTCGCAAGTTTTCTTTTAAAATATGTCAGTGCAATAAGATAAGTATACACGGTTGGTATAAAACAGTGAATCGGACATACAATTATGCTATACGACAGCAAAAGACGATTTAAAAGTCGGTCAACATACCTCATTTCATTCGGAAAATAATGAAAGTTGAATCTACTTACTTCTTTTTTGACGAGGTTTCTTGAGCATATATATAAAAGTAATATTACCCCTTTGAAATATATATTTAAAATTTCGATTTTTTTCCGGTTGAAAAGGTTACTATCAAGATTAACTATTTAATAATTTACTAACCTGCTGCATCCCTATTTACTATAACCATGTTTTCGTGTTGACAATATGTCTTTCGATCTCAGCTTCGATTTATTTAAGACTGTTTTTGCTAAGATCATAGATCTATCATAAAATGTCATCACATTATATAAACTGGGATATTTTCATGGAATTCGAGCGGTTGACCATATATAAAATGACAAAAATAATCCAATTGCTGTCAATGCTTGTCATTGGATGCATTATTTTAGGATATGGCTTGTCTCCGAATGTAATCGCTTATCTCTGACATGTCTGCATCCGTTAAATCACCGATACCTCGGGCTGAAGGACATGTCTGCATCCGTTAAATTACCAATACCTCGGGCTGAAGGACATGTCTGCATCCGTTAAATCACCAATACCTCGGGCTGAAGGCATGTCTGCATCCGTTAAATCACCAATACCTCGAGCTGAAGGACATTTCTGCATCCGTTAAATCACCAATACCTCGGGATGAAGGACATGTCTGCATCCGTTAAATCACCGATACCTCGGGCTGAAGGACATGTCTGCAACCGTTAAATCATCAGTATCTCGGGCGGAAGGATATGTTCGCATCCAACCGACCTTAATAGGACTTTGAGAAATAATGAGTTCGCGAATTCATAATTAGCTATAAAAGTATGCACTAGCTGTTGGTTGACCAATGAAGTCCCTTAAGACATTTTAAATGTCACTTACTAATGAACAGCTTTATTAATCATCTAATGCCTTCCATAATTCTAAACATCTTTTGATCATTTGATATTTTTCAAACCACGAGGTATTTTTATAAACAAATCGGATGATACCCTTAATGCCACTTTTGTGATACCAATTTTATGTTATAATTAATTATATCAATTAGATCATTGCTAGGTGTAGTATTCCTAAAAACAGTGAATGAGCTTCAATGCATTTTACCTTAATTGGATTGAGCGAACTTGTTGGAATTTCCGCTCTCGTGAATAATATGCAAAAGTAATTAAATTGCAAATAAATGATATTAAAGTTCTATTTTATTGCATAACATTTTAATGGCACTGCTGTGAGGCCTTGCATACTGGTAGCTAAGTGTGATGTTCGGCGCGTATCTCTGTACAGCTTAAACTCCGAAGCTTTGCAATTTCCAAGATGATGAACCCATCTTTAAAACCACAATTCTTAGTACTAAAAGACCCAAACGCGATGACCCCGGCTTATTCCCCTTGATTCTATGTATTGACCGGTCCAATGCGATAACTCCAGCATTAAATCGATGATGCTTTTCATTTACCGGTCTAACGATATGACCCCAGCTTTAAGTCCTTGATGCTTTGTATTTACCGGTTCAATTCGATGACCCAAGCTTGAAAACCCTAATTCTTTCCATTAAACGATCCACGTGGCGATGACCTCAGATTTAAAGCCAGGATGTTTTTATTGCCTGGTCCACATTCAGATGACCCACGCTTTGAACCCCTGATGCTTTTCATTGACCGGGCCTAGGCGATGACCTCAGCTTTAGATACCATGCCTAGTATTTACCGGTCCAAGGCGATAACTCCAGATTAAGATTTGTATATGTTCAGTGTTCTGTTATTCATACTGGCGATTGTCACATGCCTTGAATAGAAAACGTATTTTATCTCCCGAACATATCTCTAGATTTTCATTACTCTTATATTTGATAAAGTATACATGTCTATTCATTTTCAATATTTTATAGCAATCAAAGCTCTTTCGATGAAAGACAACTTAAAATCAATCAACAGACTACAATAAGTTAAGAAAACTATATTCATGATGCCTATTCTGATTTCAAATTGTTAAGGAAACATTAAGGTAGACTCGATAAATTAATATTGACACACAGGATGGGACAGCTTCATTGAATCTATGGTCACTCAATTAGTACGGTTATAGGAATTATGGTTGATCATGATATAATCTTTTTTACCGATAATCGTAATTGATTTGTCTAGCCTGGGATACGAAACCGTAGTCCTTTTGAAGAGAAAATGTAATCAATATTCTATTTCAAAAAACATTAATATCATTCCTTTTAGACATATCGTTAACGGGGCGATTTATATATACATTTTTGTTGATATAATTTGGTTAAACATGCACGAATTATTGGAATTTAAATATTATTGTTCGCCTTCTTTTTTATCATATTGAAGTCAATGCATGTAAATTCAGTGTAAAGAAAGGCAACAATTAGTAGACTACTGCGTTGGATATGCGTTCAATATGCGTCTATGTCATCTTCAGGGCGATCCGACGGTACTCTAGCCAGGACGCCAGGCCTCGTCGTTTACTGTTTTACATGTCAAAAGTAGTCGCTGACATAGGCATTTGGAGCCGTCTTGATGATTTCAACAGAAGACACCACGGCGTGCTGAATTTTTGACGTGGTTATGAACGTCAAGTACGGAAAGAAAGTGTCACATTAAAATAAATGATAAGCAAGTGCGTAATTTGCTCTGTAAGCGTAATCACTTTCGAAAGTTATTTTTTTCGCCTAAACCAGGAATTTTTCATTGTTTTCATTCAAAAACTATGAGCAGACAATATAAAAAAACAACAACAAACTATTGTTATGTTATATGTGCCTTTGCCATAAGTTTTGCAGGCCTAATGTTTTCCACTAGTTCGGGTACGATGAAACTCTTGTCCGTCTAGTCTAGGTAATGAAATGGAAATCCAATTAGTTATGATTTTAACGGCCTTTAATTAGCAAGACTTCACTTAAGGTATAACAAATACCTTAGCTGATTTTACGTAATAAATAAGAAGTGATGTGTCACACCAATTTTGATTGCCAGGATTATCAATGTTTTATTATGAAGAAGAACTACATACGTGTTATGCAATTTAAATATTAAAAAAAATACAGGTACTTCGCAGGGTAGGAATTTTCTTTCGCAACCTAATGTCGCCTTGTTTCAAATTATGTTGCCATCAATGTAGCTATTCATAAATCACAGTCTACACTGCATACGCTTAGTTTGTAGCTGTATAGTAACGATTTGAATGCAAAAAAATATATACCATCCATATGTCTTTATTTATACATTCCAATAACACATTCAAGAAACATAGATATATAAAATTATATATATATAATCATATGAGCTTATTTTTCAATCGTCGTCTTTCTAGATTTATCCTCTAGCAGAATATATGACAAAGTATATGGCAACGGCGATAAAAACACACTCCACATAATTCATTTGCACGGGCAAGAATAATTAACACAATAAGTAAGTCTTAACCATCAACATATTAGACAATGTACGTATATTCAAGTGATGTTGTGTTTTGAACAACTTTGGAATCAATGTCTCATGAATCAATGCTTTCCGGTTGTTTATATAGAAATATCAGTGAATTAAAACTGATTATTCGCTGTTTCAAACAGTAAAATAAAAAGTGAATATAATCTATAATTTTCAATGTTTCACTGTGAAATGACGTCGTTGTCATGACGTTGCGATAACAGTTATACTACTACTACTACTACTACTGCTACTACTACTACTTCTACTACTACTACTACTACAACTACTACAACTACTACTACTACTACTACTACTACTACTACTACTACTACTACTACTACTACTACTTCTACTACTACTACTACTACTTCTACTACTACTACTACTACTACTACTACTACTACTACTACTACTACTACTACTACTACTACTACTACTACTACTACTACTACTACTACTACTACTACTACTACTACTACTACTACTAC
>VMBQ01003904.1:44538-93666 GCA_007657795.1 Dreissena rostriformis
GTAGTAGTAGTAGTAGTAGTAGTAGTAGTAGAAGGAGTAGTAGTAGTAGTAGTAGTAGTAGTAGTAGTAGTAGTAGTAGTAGTAGTAGTAGTAGTAGTAGTAGTAGTAGTAGTAGAAGGAGGAGAAGGAGTAGTAGCATTAGCAGTAGCAGTAGCTTTAGCAGTAGCAGAAGTAGTGACACTAGAATAAGTTGCAAGAGAAGTGAAAGTATTAGCTATTGAGTTAAATAAATATTTATTGTTTAAGAGTTTAATAATTGTTAACAACTGAAGCCGCTCTCCTTTAAACTTTGTGTTATTGCAATCCTTTGCCACTTCGAGTGATCCTACTGGTTGGAGCTTTACATTGTTTATGTCGATACAGATAATTCCTTCTCCGTATCATGAATACTTATTGGGAATCTTGACACGACATCCGCGGATGACGATGGCGAGAATTGGATATTTGGGAGAAATTCCATGAAATTTTCTAATGACTGAATATCCGCACAGAAGGCTGCTGCATTGATGGGATTTACGTCAGTTCTTTTAAAGGAATGGATAAAACTGATTTACATGCAACTTGAAATGGAAAGGAATCTCTGAAGTTTGGTTATGAAGTTAAAGCAGAAATGCATTCTGCGATTTGAATGTGTTGAACATATTCGGATTTGAATTACTCATTTAAACGTTTACAGCAACGCATGCAGCGTATGGAACAGTCCATTAGCAGACGAATTTGCATTTTAGGATTACGACAAAGTTGGCAATATGTTTACATCCGCAGAAAGTGCAGCAACGTTTATGATAATTTATATGTTGAATGCTGTTATAATGACAAGTAGTTCTCGGACAATTTCCGTGTAAGATGCTTAATTTTGTTTCAATGCTCGACATAGAAAATGCGCATGCGCACTACGCGATTTATTACTATTTAAAAGAAGGGGATTGCTTTAACGATTTTTTTGAATGCCAGACAAAATCCTGTCAAGACGTTCTTAGAAGGAATAAATCTTAAGCATTTGGGGTGTCATACAATATCCGTTTCAATAAATATTGTTAGGCATAAATCTTAGGCAATGCGGAAAGCTCGGGAAATGGTAAAAGCATGATTATTTATTTGCCCATGGACTTACAAACATGAATAATATGTGGATAAAAATGACCAAAATACTACTGTTTGTGGGTTCAGTTATTTTCGGTGAGTAGTTTTAAGAGTATATGTAACAACTATGTTAATTTAAATTAAAATCATTTTTTTGCTTTACTCTGTTAAAAGATTGTCGTGTATGATTCTATCCTAACATGTCTGTAAAGATATAGCAATATAATACATGTACATAGAGCGAAGGAAATAGTCATAATTGTTTTATATATCCGCCATAGTTCTAATGTTACAGTGCAGCCAATGTGTCGGGCTTACTGCATATTGGTCTCGAGCTCGAGAACGTTCCACTGTAACTAAGTACTGGTTCTGCCCAGGAAACAGGCTAGTAAGTATCATTTCAAGTCGTAGGGTTTTGTTTCAATATATCTAAAATAAATATGTTTGAACTTATTACAGGACTTATGAAGACAGCTCGAGGATATTCCACATCTTTTGCACCAAATGCTACAACCACAACTTCCTCACCAGGTATATTTATAATTAATGTTTCAAGTAGTGTCTTGTTTTAAACCGTAAGACCTCTTATCTGTCCATCGCCACCACATTTATCAATTAATCATCATTATCTGTATCGCCACATAAGGTAGAGTTGTTGGAATAATTACAACTGCATTGCCTTAAATAAATAGGGAATACTTATTGATTTGGTAGATTTCGATTTTAATTCACGAGTGACAAGATCAAATAACGACGCAGTTTCACATATGTTGACCCATCATCGTATGCGCTCCGTTTTAAAGGGTAAACATTACATTACATTGCCATCACATTAATCAAATAATCACCATTATCTTTATCGTCATAAAAGGTAGAGTTGTTTTTAATAATAATAACTGCATTGTCTTAAATGAATAAGGAAAAAAGCAATTACAATTTTAAGACGTCTTTACGTATTTATTTTTAATCAAAAAGTCTAACGTTTGTCTGGATAAATAAAAATGAGTAATATTTCGACTTGAATTTGACTATTTCGTCAAGAATAATAATGCATATATACTGAAAATGTTTTGAATACATGACTTCAGTTCCACAGCAACGACACGGCCCGGAGGACAAATCTTTCCCGACGTGGCTGATAGGGGTCATCATCCTGTCATGTCTGGGAATGATCATCGTTGTGGCCACGATTACACAGAGGTAGGTGAGAACTCCATGAATAATTAGAAAATACGAGGGATGATCAAGAAATAACAGGAATTTCATCCTAAAGAAATATTATTTTATTTTTTGCCTTTAAGTAATAACAGGCATGACAGTTTAAAACAAAAACGTTTGTTTTGCATTCAAGTTATTACAGGAATTGCAAAATCGACCAAATAATTATGTTTTTGTATTCACGAAATTTTACTTGATTTATCAACAAAATCAAAATCTTTCCGCGTAGTAGACTGAACGTTGCAACGAAATATATGAACGGGCTATTACAAAATGCAGTTAACAAGGTCATATGAATTTATATTTTGTTGTTCTAACACATTCATGTTCATTGTTTTTTAAACAAATATCACGATTTTCGTTATTATAAGAAGTGTTTTTGACAGAATTGTATCACTGGTCTAACCTTTGCATTGCCTTGCGTCGTAATATTCACATAGTCAATGTTATCACTACCTTGGAACTCCTTTGCACAAATATGTCATACAATTTGGCAATTACAATACAGACCCAAAATAGGAACATTTCCACATTTTTCACTCATTGAAAGGAAATTAACGACAAAAAATATAATAGAATTTTGCCTTAAAAGCATGTGCTGTGGTAGCGCGGTACAATGCCTCTAAAATTACCTTTGCCAACACACATACTTCGTTAAAAATTAAATACCACCAATTTCTGTAAGATGAAAAAATTGGTCTTTTTTCCTGTCATTTATGTATCATTCCTCGTACGTAAGGATATACAGCCAACCATCTTCAATAAAGAGCACAATTTCTGTCAAAATAGTTGTATTGCACAGTGTTAATAGATTTTAAGCTATCAAACATGATTGATCAAGACTCGAAATAGTTATAATGTGACTTGAACATAGTAATGTTTATAATAACCTCAACCAATGAAATTAAATGAAGTATACTCGTGTGAAAATGTATAACAGGTATGCTCCATACACAGTTCATTATAGAAGTATGTATATAACATATTTTATCTCGTGTTCGCATGTCAAATAAAATAAAAATAAATCGCTCATACATTAATGAAAAATAATGTTGGCATTATGCCTACTGTTTCTAAGTATATTCAAGTTGCTGACAATACTGTTATTATTCTGAGCGCATGATTTACACCATAATGTTAAAATGTTAAGCGGTGCTTTGAATGTGAGTCGTTTTGAACGAAGCCCATATTTTACAAAACATGTTTGAAAGGGCAATTGGGTCAAAATTTGATTTTGAGTTCCTTGGCGAATACGTGGTGTTGATATCCCTGATCAATTCATGTTTTTCTGATCAATTTAAATGATTCAGTTAATCGGGATTTACATGTCATCGTTCAGCTTTTATAAATTCAATATAATATATGGACAAATACACATACCGAAACTATTATCAGTTGCATTTAAAGAGTGTATTTATTGATTGGTAATGAGTATTTTCGCACATATTTGGAATTGTATTGCTTAAGAGCGTATGTTTTTCAGGGTGATTCGTCGAAGGAATGACCGCATGGAGCAATATAGACTTCGGAGTTGATTACATAGTTGCAACTGGAGTTCATCTTGAGTTTTCCCTTCCTAGTTTTAGTATACTTGTATGCTATTTATGTTGATGATAAACGCGAATATGTTAATAGAATATGCTTCTATGGTGTTCTGAGATCGTTAATCCATCAAGTTTGTTGTTTGAGATATCAACCTAAAATGGGATTCTACTTGACAACCAACGATATCGATACTCAGGATAAGGTTTCTCATATTTGAAATTAATACAATATGAGCCTCGCTCTGTGAACAGGGGGTTTCATGCATGTGCGAAGAGTGTCGTCGCAGATTAGCCTGTACCGTCCGCACAGGCTAAACAGGGACGTCTCTTTCCTCCTAAAATGGATTTTTGCTAAGAAGAGACTTTCTTTAAACGAAAGATATTACAAAAGCGGAAAGTGTCGTCCCTGATAAGCCTCTGCGGACTTTACAAGTGTATTTGGGACGAAATTTTACGCACATGTATTAAACTCTCTTTTCAAAGAGCGCAGCCCAAATTCAAAATGTATTGATATCATAAAAGTGAATAATAAATAAAAACAACTAATGCACACGCTGTTCTAATTGTATGTGAAACACATTTTCTCCTGAGCAGAACATTTGTTTAAAGGTATAAGACTAGTAAGTGTTCTTCAGTGAACTCGAACTAGTCAGATTGTACTGCACATGCGTATTGCCGAAAGGACCAATAAGGACTTACCAAAAGTGTTCATTGAAAATTGCATAATACTACAGAATAATGTCACTTATCGCATAAGCATTGATGCGCGGACAATTAACAAGCTTTGAGTGATGAATTGTTTAGTGGCTTTTTTTAAATATCACAGTTTAGCTTGATTTTGAGGACAAGGGTATGCATACATATCTAACAGAACCTACAGCAATGCATATGTAACAATGTTTATAAAGTAATGTCGTTTAAACGAAACAAACGGTTGTTCGGTCTGGCTGCTGAACACATGGTTTAACGATGACAAAGAATTGCTATTAGATATATCATGGTTTGAGTGAAACATCGATAATACGCAAGGAAATGTAAGAAACAAACTACACCATGCTTTTAAATAAGTTGATTTCGAATCATTTGCCACGGAGAAGCAAAGACCACACGAATCCGAGCTCTATGGCTAAACATTAAACCAACCAAATGTGAACTATTTTAAACGTCCGAACGTTCCATTTAAATTAGACAAGAAAAAAACGTATCGGAACAGTATTTATACAAAATCTTATTAATTGTGTACCAAACGTAATTGCTGTGTGTGTTGTGTGCTCAACAATTACAGTGACAAATAAACAACATAATGCAAGCCAATGCAGAGATTAAGCATAGCGAAGTCCTATAATTTCAAAGTGTAAACATAATCTTCAGTTGCTTCACAAAGATATACAAGATCATCCGATACATCGATTATGTGTCATACGATACGAGTATTCCTGAGAGGAATATAAATTATGGCGGAGTGTAGGAAGGGTGTTGGCGTTCCTGAAAAGCATGATGTTAATGTTTATGTAAATAATTTTTGTTCGGAGGACAACAATTTGGATGTGACGTAATAATTTAGATTCAGTTCTTAATTTAAATTACAACGTTTTATCCTTCGAAACTTTGAATAGATATCTAGACGAGTTGGTGGAATTGCAATAATGAACGTAGAATCAATACAATACCATTAGCTTATGATAACAGTCGTAATGACGGCGTTGTCAAGTGGTTTGTCAAGTCCGTTTTCCCATAAAGCAAAACAAACACAATAAAAAGGTCAGTTGGTCAGTTTAAGGTTTAATAAAAACGCATTTATGTAGAGATCAATTTAGGTAAATGAAAGGTTGACATACATGTATTCAAGATAGAATGTATCTACTTTGATTGTTTCCCAAAAAAAAACATAAAGTGTTGCGCGAAGTGGGTTTAATCATATACATGTTATTAGTATATTTTTACGCGATTGAAAGTTAAACAGTGTAACGCACTTTTAAACATCACATTTCATTTGTTAAACTGCATTCATAATCTTTTTATGTTAGTCAAGCACAGCTCTTTCATTATAGTTACATGTATGTAATTTGTGAAAAAAACATGGCTGTGTGTTATGTTAATGCATGTGCGAACAATATAATAAAGTTGTATACGATGATTTTTTTATTCATGTTGGGATTATGATGTTTATATGTTTAAACTATTCGTCTGTTTAACTGACTGTCTGTCTAACTGACTGTCTATCTTTCTGTTTGTCTGTCTAACTGACTGTCTGTGTGTCTGTGTGTCTGTCTCTCTGTCTGTTTTTTTGTCTCTGTGACTCTCGGTCTCTCTGTCTGGCGGTATTTTCAAGAATGAGTAGACAAGCATTATGATATGTAATTTATACATTCATACTATCATCTTTGTATACTGTATGTGTTAGTAATTCTTACACATTGATTCGTTATCATTATCTATTTTCCATTTGTGATTATTATTTCTTGTTATTGTTATATTGGTATCTTTATCCAAACGATTTGTCGTTGCAGTATTTTTCCATATGATTGACCATTCCATGTAATTGAATGCAAAGTTGCATTACATCGTTTTAGACGGTACAATGTGTATTTAAATAGAAGAACAATATGGCACTACTTTTCAGTTGTAAACATCTGTATAAGCTGCGTAATTTCCTAAGAGAGTTAGCAAACGGAGTAAGATCACAAGAACGAACAATATTGTCATGAAATGATTCATATTCTGTTACAGCGTCAAAAAATCAATAACTGTTATAGAATTTATTCCCTCTCTATTTTAGTAGATAATGAATAACGTTGTTGGCATGTTGCCATTTTCGCGTTAGCTATAATAATAATGATGACGATATTTGTTAAAAAAATATAACAAAAGTGCATGATTACTCGTTTTATTAGCTTATCATGTTTGCTCATACATCCCACAGATCAATAAATAGTATACACCCACATTCCTGCTCTTTAATGTCGCCCACCAATAGAAATAAGCCTTTCTTTTCCTGGTGACTGTATGTTACAAATTAACATCATTTTCCCTAATTCCTTGTCTTGTTGTTTTTTTTTAACTCTAGTCGTGATATTGTTATAGTTCTTATGTTCGTATGCGTGCTATTACTCATATATCATGGGTTCATTAATACGTACTTTTATCTCCAAACTTGTTTACTGAGCCATATTTAGTTCCATGAACGTCTATTTCATTTTTAGTATTTACAGAATTTACGAATTAACTATTGTTTGTACATATATGTTTATGATATTAGCTAAAATTAAAGACATGTTTTTATTCAGAAGTTAAATAATCGGCAGTGCTCACCCATGTATGTTCTTTGGAAGTAATTTACAGCATGTGATTGCAATGCCACTAGTCGCTATTCGTAAACAGGGAGTCTAATCAGCGAGAATAGCTGTATAACGACTTTGAATAAACTTGCATATTTTCATAGCAGTAAGTCGTTGCGCTTATATTTGTTATCTTATGTTCTTTTCCCAAACGTTACGTAATATAGTTTTCTTCTTATCAATATAAAATACGAGGCACATAAAATTAAATTAGACGTTGTCAGTCAGACCAATGAGGACAAAAGGTCGCATTCTAGCTGATTAAATACAATCTCTTAAATAAATAATGTGTCAAGAGTTGTCTGTTCTCACTAGCCCGACTGACCCTATGTTTGTTCATGCACAACCCTTTTTTTTGGGGGGGGGGGGGAGGTNAGGTGGAGGATTCCAGGTTTAGGTTTCGATTTGTTTTGCTACTTTCGATCATATTTGATAAATAAATGTTTTAGTAATAATATAGAAAGAACATTTCTGTCATTGAATGCCGTAAAGTGGAAAAAAGAAACTCCTGTATGGTAAAAACTGTTAACAAAAGAAGTTAAGCTGGTCTACCTTCCTATTTATTGAAGAAACAAACAACTGTTTTTTCAATGCATTTATGGGTATTCGTTTGTTGCATATTGTTGAGGATTAACAATCAGTGATAATAAAATGGAGAACTGTGTCGTTTGCGATTTGGCTTGCTTATGGCGATAATATATCCACGAAGCATGTTTAACATGAAATGAACTGCTTTTTAAAAGAAACGTTCACGACCCAAGAGTACACACGACCAAAGAGTTATTGTATTAAGGGACTTAATTAACTGACAAAATGACAAATGTCCACATATGTTGTGTCACAAACTTACGATACAAAGTAGAACACTGCACATTAGGGAGCGATATAAAGGAAATGGACCCATACTAAAAATACATTTTTGTTTAAATTCAATTATCATTTAATATTTAAAAAATAAGAAAGTACATGAAAAACAATATTGAAAACGATTGAATACTTGTGAGTGTTTCTGGTTTCGTAAAATTGTGTGACTGCAAAATGCATTATGATGCAACATTCCTTTTTAGTTCGAAGTACGCCGGTGTGAATCACTGTTTGGCTGACATTTTCCCCTCTTAAATAGATCGGAAATATAGAGAATATTATGTGAGTTTTGGATAAAGATCAAGTTTATCATGCGAGGCTTAGAATCAGGGTAGCGCGAGGCTTGCCGAGTGCTACCGTGGTTCGTGCCGAGCATGATAAACTTGATCTTTATCCAAAACTCACATAATATTCTATTTATCCTATTATTTCTTTACTTTTCCATTAATAATTATCAAAATCGCATTTTCAGACGATTTTGTTCCTTCGTAGTTGACAAAAACAGATTTTCAATTTTTGGAAAAACCCACAAATGATCTTAAAATAGCGATAGAATAAAGCTTTAGTTTATCCGAGCGTTGTTATCCTATCGATGTTCATCTGGTAATGGGATAAAATATATTTCAGATTTTTAATGTTTAAATCTGTCAATTCAATGCATGTAATGAACAAATAAAAAAAAACAAATCCAAAGTTCTTTTAAGCGTGTACTAGACACTTGCATAATAATTCATCTAATTGGACGAGTTGATCTCATGCGAGCATACCACCCACTTGCTGATAACAACATCATTAAAATACATGTACACATTTTTTTACCATTTTTATGCTCCCCATATATATATATGGGGAGCATATAGTTGCCAGTTTGCCAGTTTGTACCTCCGTACTTCCGTACTTCCTTCCTTCCTTTTTCCACACTTTTGTAACAGTTTCTCATAGCGCCTTCAATATTTTACCGATCTCTTCCATATTTGGCATTTAGGTACCTTGCATGGACCTCTACCTTTTGCTAAGGTTTGAGGTCACTGGGGTCAAGGTCAAGGTCACCAAGCCTAATAATAGATTTTCTCAAGGTCATTTTGTTTTTCACACAATTAACCCATATATCGACAAAGCATCATTGGGGAGCATCCATCAGTTTTACTGATATCCTTGTTTTTATGATGTACTTGATTCACTTAAGTGTTTTTGTTATTTATGATACAGTTCAGGTGGCTGCACGTGACATATCATATATTATAGTCATACCATGGGAGGTAATACAAGCGGACTATTGTCGAAAGTAATTACCTTGTGACTTCCCTTGAAAGGATATAGTGTTATATTTTATGAGACAATCATAGAACGGAATTTGCACTCGTCAACCCATTATTGGGCTTTACAAATCGTTTTAGAATTGTGTATTCTTGTATTATTTTGTTGTTTTATTACCACACATCCGATGGACAGATTATTGGCAGTTAAACATGCGAAAGTATTTAGTTCTATTCGACATTGTCTAACCCATATTGTACTAGCATATAAGTGCCAGCAAGTTTTAACACTTTTTGCAGTTGAAATGAAAATTAAGTTTTTCTGCGCTGCTCGCGTTATTGAGAGTTTTTGCGTTGTTTAATTAACCCATTTATGCCTAGCGTCTAGAAAAAAAGGCCTTGGCAAACAGCGTAGACCCAGATGAGACGCCGCATGATGCGGCGTCTCATCTGGGTCTGCGCTGTTTGCTTAAAGGAATTTCTGTACGAAATATTCTAAATATAGAAATAAATATACTAGACATCTCTAATTTTGGAAATAAATTAATCCAATTGAGAAGGATGGGAGAGTCCAATAGCCATAAAAGGGTTATGTTTAGCAAAAAATATAGTGTTCACCGTGTCTATTATAGAAACACCCGCGAGTATCTTTATGTCCATCATAGAAACATTCACGAGTATCATTTTGTAAATACATTAAAATGTAATAAAATTTGAAAAAATCATATCATATTTGTAAGATTGCAATCCTTGTAAACCGATTGGGTTTATGTAGAAAATAAATATCGTTCGAAAACGGGAAAATATTCAGTAAGGGTTAAACGCGAGTTATAAAGGGCTTTTTAGTTCCAACTTAACTAATAATTGAAATTGACGGCGTTTAAAGAGTATAAGAGACTAGTTTGTGCGTAAAATTGCAACATTGCACGAATGTATTGTGAATGATAATTCTAGAAATGTTGATTGAAATAATAAGTATTTAATAATTTATGTTTTCTCTAAACCACCATGCTCAAGGAAGGTATTATATTATATTGAAATTGAAAAAGACCGATCAATGTGTGGCAGCTTTATACAGAAACGGCGTCACTTGCTCCATAAATATGGTGACATTCCGACTATGAATGGGCGACCTTGATTTTCGTCAGAGTTTTTTCAATGAAAATTGGCAACAACATCAAAGTCATTGAGACGATATCGGAAGACATGAGTCAGTCATGTCGGTTGAAGGGCAATGTAACGCTTGAAAGTGAAACGTTTAGCTTTAATTGTGTATATGTTTCATAGCTCTTTTACCATTTGAAGGATTTTCACGAAAGTTTTTTAATATCATACAGACGATGACAAGAAATCAATTGACATCCACGCTGAATTCTAATTAAGGTGACCCATTCAGGGTCAAACGAATCTCGGCGGGGGATAAATTCGTCTCTTGGATTGTCTGGTTTAAACTTTATTTTTTGAGTTTTAACCAGCAGTTCAGGCAAATGTCAGTTAAATTCTATATAAGTGTAAGTGCACGTGTTCACATATTTAATATAACACAACGTGTACATGGTTGAGGAACAAAACACAAATTTGAAGGAACGGTTTTAATATTTTTGTTGCATTGCAAAAGCAAAAGCTTAAGTGACTTTGGTCGGCTAATGGTCTTCACCGACGTAGTTCGAGTGGATATTTTTATCATAAATTTATACTTAAGAAATAGAATTACAGATGAAAACGTTTTGGAACGTTTTCAATGGATTTTTTTTTAGATCAGTTGTAAACGGACTTGTTTAGATATGTATGGCTTATGAAATTATTTTTAAAATATAGAATCTTGATCGGCATTAAGGAGTTCAAGTATATATGCCAAGAACAAACAAAAAGTGTTAGCCTTTCGTATTCGACACGATGTCCTTCGTAAAAAAACATACTTTGTAAAAACACGTTTGGTTTCATGCATTTTATGGACAATGAGGAAAACGTTTGGCGGACGGGTCGTCACCTTGTGGGCAGATCATCAAACTATTGGGATGAAAAGAAGCAGGATCCCAAAAGCCCCTGACAACTAAAATTTGTGATGGGTCCCTTAATTTGTGATTAGCTTCTATATACTCTTTACATACTATGTAGCAAAAGTTCAAATGATACATATAGACAACAGCGGTAAAAATATAAGTTAATAGCCCATCTTGTTAAAAGTTGGCCACTATCCTTAGTAAAACTTAATTTATCCTCACTTCACAGTAAAACCATACAGCGATATGTGTTATGATTTTTTTCTTTCAATTCGTACGAATGAGAACACATCTATGACTTATATGAAAACATATCATGTTTGTGAGGAAATAAATAAGAATTCCATGCACATATTGCAGTGTGAATATTGCCAGATTTTCATAAAAATTTAATAAACGCTGTCAGTCAGTCTGCCCCTCACACTTTGTGTCCGCTCCATATCGTTGATACTCTGACGGATTTTCTAGAAACTGTCATCAAATGTTTAGGGCATTAACACGATTTGCACAAGGCATAATTCAGTTATTGTCCGTTCAAAGTCAAGGTCGTACTTAAAGTTTAAATGTTTCAGTCTCTGTTCTGGAATCTTCTCTTAGTCTTTGATACCCTTTGTATGATTTTTATAAATTTTTGCTTAAATATTTAGGTCAACGAGACGATGTTCATAAGGCATGAGTCAGTCATGCCTGCTAAAGATTAAGGGATGATGCAAAGTCAAAAGTTGTAGCCCCTATTTCCGCGTCCAGTCTTTATCTGTCATACACATCGAACACTGTTCACAAATCTTGATTACAAGGTTGAGAAAATGTGCAGCAGGCATGAATGAGTTATGCTGACTCAAGGTCAAGGTCATTCTTAAAGTTTACGAGTTTGAGAACTTGTTCCTTTCCGATACAATCTCCCTAACCCGTTGAAGGATTTTCATCAAACTTGGCCACAATGTTAAGTTTATTGGGACGATATGAAGAAGATATGAGTCAGTGACGTGGGTTCAAAATCAATGTCACCACTTCATTGTGAACAAAAATCTCGTGGGGTGCTGTAGCTGTTCTTGGATGTTTTGTTGCATACATGTATTAAAATAAACTGTCTGTTTTATAGAACTTGTTTGTTCAGTATATGAAAACAGTACTTAAAGTTTTATAATTTATATAATTAACTTTTTACAGATAGTGATTACTAAAGTATATGCCAAACGAAGACAAAGTTTGCAGGTTCTTTGCTGAACAGATCTAAAACATGCTGGAAAGGTATGTATGTTTAGCTGTAACAGCATGACGTGTGCTTAAAGGGACTGTCCACTAGATTTTGGCATGTATTGAAGCTTGTCATTAAATGCTTTAAATGCTTTATATTGATAAATTTAAACATTTGAACTAAAAATCTCCAGTAAAAAACAAGAATACAATTTAAAAAAAAGGAAAAAAAGTAACCCTCAACAGGGCTCGAACCACTGACCCCCGGATTTCTGGAGTCCTAGAGTAAAAAGCTACCTGTTTAGACCACTCGACTACGGACGCTCACGTTTAAGGCGGATGTATTTTTTAGCTATATAAGCAATCCTCGTAGGTTCCCAAAATATCGTTTCGCGTCGCGCGACGCTTTATCTAGTGGACAGTCCCTTTAAAACACAATTACATAAGCACCTTTAAAAATTATACAATTTTACATAAATAATATGTATAAATGCAGGGCTTTGTTTAATAAACAAATAAAAAAAGATAATGTAAATAAACATATTTAGTTTGCGTATATCTTATCATTTATTTTCAAAGTTTGTAATGTGCGTTTTGATTACTTCCCATTGATGTAGTTTAATCTGAGTCAGTTCCTGTCAAAATCGGAAAAGAGTGTTCCAGATGGAATGAGAACCAGTCTGTCACAGCTTGAGGTATACTCTAACACTTGTTCAGCATTGGAGTAAAACAGTTAGCATGCTCATTAATGTATTTACACATAGTACCGAGTGTTATGGAACGCAAACATGAGATGCATAGCTTAGATTTAAAAAAAAATTGAATGTATGCTATCTTTGTCACTTTAAAATGCATCGGGATGACAATTGATAGCTAAAGAAAGGATCGTGTAGCCGTGATGTACATGCCCTTTTGACATATTTTGCGGAAAATATTCCAGATAACAAGTGAGCAGCGTCATGCAAAAATGGGTCTAATGCCACATGCTGCCAGCATAGCTCCAGACCTGGAGTCACGATCTACATATGCAGCCACACAATGTTACGTGGTCTAATTAGAAGACTGTGTAGCTTCTTACCTGACTGCGTGAATTCACAGGCAAGTCTGGATCTACGCTGGTCGCATATTGCATAAGACCTTTTTCGCATGTCGACGCGGAATAAATAATAATTGCATAGACATGATTATCATTGTCTACTAATGCAACAGTTGACTTCATGTGAGTTGTTCCTTAGATCTTAAAGGCGTACAAGAGATCTTAAAGCCAAATTCTTCAAATATTTTTACAACATTGAATTTTGATGATTTATTTATTGACATGTTAACGGATCAAAATACAAAAGAAACCACACGAAATTGGTAAAATGACACTTATTTGGTTATTTGAAATCATGAGCACAGAAGCTTGTCAAGTTAATCAAGTTAGTTACCTCTGTTGGTTGCAGACTATTAACGCAATGTTCAATATTCCGTTTGCAATGAGTGTTTTATAATTTTAAAAACATCCTTTGAAAGGTATGCTCATTTAACTGCATAGTGTATAGTGTCTTTGCGATGTCACGTATGTTTTACTGTTTTGTGCAACGTGTATTCTCTCCATATCGTTACTGGTGAAAATATGTTATTGAACTAATTAAAGTAATATTTTATTTAATTAATTGAAGACCACAATAGCCTTATGGATATGGTGACCGCCACGCGACCGAGGTCACGGGTTCGATTCCCACTCTGCGAGCGTTCTTAAGATCTTTTAAAGACGCCAAGTACTGGCTAAACCCAGGAAACGGACAGTGATTTTGATGCAATAGAGCTTACATAAATAGGATAAAAGTTAATTAAAGTGATACTCGTTTGTATGCAATTATCTCTATTCAGTACAGATGATAATAGTAAATACAAATTTGTTTCGCTTTTGAAGTGGAATTATTCATCCATCATTGAAAGTGTTTAACTGTATAACGTATACAGCGCTCCATGTTTGCATTAATAAAGTTAACCGGGTATATAGAAATATATAGGCCGAGCTCTGTAAAAAAAGGGGTTTAATGCATGTGCGTAAAGTATTGTCCCAGATTACCATGTGCTTTCCGCACAGGCTAATCAGGGACGACACTTTCCGCTTGTAATGTGTTTTTCGTTTAAGATAATACTGTTCTTGTAAAAAATCCAGTTGAGGCGAAAAGTGGCGTTCCTGATTAACTTGTGCAGTCCGCACAGGCTTATCTGGGACGACACTTTACGTTCATGCATTAATGCACCTTTTCACAGAGCAAGGCTCATATAGAGTACCATGGATATTTGGCAACAAGGCGGATTGTACAGAGCTGTGTAGATCCTTCGCCAGTCCCTTATTGGAAACGAATACAACCATCAATTTTAAGAAATTTATTCTCGAAATATATGTTTAAACATTGCATGACAGTCGAGTTAAAATCTAAACGATCTCAAAATAAGTCGATTTTTTAAAATCAAAAACACTTGAGAGATATTTAAAAAAAAACGATAAGTGTGGGTTGAAAGGTCTTGATGCTCGTAAATAGACTGTCAGCATTATTTCAGTTCACTTTTTAAACCGCGTCCGATCTTTCACGAACTTTTCCGAGGAGCAGCGACTTTACCGACTTCTTGGCTTGCTTTGCTGTAAAGTCAATGAGGGCATTTGGCAACCGTAAATGTCTATGTGAATGAAAATATATTCCTCCAAAAATACGTATGTATGATTCGAGTATGTATTGCTCAGAACACATACTAACATGTATGTATGATTCGAGTATGTATTGCTCAGAACACATACTAACATGAAGTATGATTCGAGTATGTATTGCTCAGAACACATACTAACATGAAGTAGTAGATGATTCGAGTATGTATTGCTCAGAACACATACTAACAAGAAGTAGTAGAATTGTATAGAGGTATTTAAGTTAAAGTTGCATTTTTGAAGGTCATAACGCTTACATTATACCGGTCTGGAATGCTGTCATTTTGCAAGCTATAGTAAATTGTATCTCTTAAAAGGCCTCGCTCTGAGTAAACGTAGTTCATTGCATGTTCGCAAGGTGTCGGCCCAGAGAAGCATGTGCAGTCAGCATAGGGTAATTAGAGACGAAAGTTTCCACCTAGACTAGATTTTTGTTTAGAGGAGACTTCCAATAAACGAAAAATTCGATTGAAGCGGAAAATTGTGTCTCTGGTTACCCATCTGAGACGCTACTTTACGCAAAGGCATGTAGTCCTTTTTCACTGAGCGCGGCGCAAATAATTCAAAGCAATTCTCTGAGAATTATCGTACATATTACTTTAAAACCAGTGTTTAATATTGCCAAACATTCTAAGCAAAATAATGCAAGAATATAGCAAAACAAGCTCGCGATACTTACGAGCACACATATCGCGATACTTACGAGTACACATTTTGCGATACTTACGAGTACACATCTCGCGATACTTACGAGTACACATCTCGCGATACTTACGAGTACACATATCGCGAAACTTACGAGTACACATCTCGCGATACTTGCGAGTAAACATCTCGCGATACTTACGAGTACACATCTCAAGATACCGATGAGTACACATCTCGCGATACTTACGAGTACACAGTCCTCTGACGCAGGCCATGCCACTCTCACAGCGGAAACATCTCGTTCCCTTGATGAACGGGTCTCTGCCCTTGTGATTTCCCCTGAAGAGTCAAGCGGGTAAAACGAATAACTATGCTGGATGATTTAAGTAAATAAATATACGATGAATAATTTTATAATTATTCAATGTGGTATTTTTTAGTTAAATTGTATTGAAATTAAGTGGTTAACTTGGAAAAGTTAAATACGATTCCAGACAAGGACCCCCACTCTACGTTGAGAATTGAACCAGCGACTTGACGTAGAAAGTGGGAAAGATCATAAATAAATTACTGGGAATAATTTTGAAACTGTACAAAGTAGTTCGTGATGTTAATGCAAAATATTATTTCGTGTCTTTGAAGTATCGAACACCGTTTTGCTTAATTAGTTGCGTTCTGAGATAACTGGGCAAAATGCCTGTGCGTAAAGTGTCGTCCCAGATTAGCCTGTGCAGTCCGCACAGGCTAATCAGGGACGACACTTTCCGCCTAAACTGGAGTTTCGCTAAGAAGATCATTTAAACGAAAAAATCCATAAAAGCGGAAATTGTCGTCCCTGATTAGCCCGTGCGGACTGCACAGACTTATCTGGGATGACAATTTACGCACAAGCAGTATGCCCAGTTTTCTAAGAACACGACACTATTAACTTATCAGTTGTTCGTTCTATAATGACGTGTTTTAAATAATATGAATAAAAAAGACGTTTTATAAACGGGTAAAAACTCGAAAACAAAAAGTAATATTAAGGCCCCACTTACTGCGGCAAGTAAAAGCAGGCTAAGAACAATCCGTTCTATATCTTCTTCGAGCCATATCGCAGGGTGGAGCAACGACTCAGCGCGCACCCTACCTGGGTCGTGGTGGCCCATATCATCTGAAAAAGGGGTCATGTATATTAACGATTCCAGAAACACTTAGCATTAGTAGGGTTATAACATTATGCATCCTCAAGCGCGGGAGGACCTTAAAGGGACTTGTTCACAGTTGATCAAAATGAGAATTGTTCAACTTTTTGTCACAGATTCAAGAAATAAATGAACATTGTACATCAGTGTGCGAAATAACACTAATGCCGCAGACTTATACTGAAAATACTCTTTCGTTTACGAAAAATCATTGTTAGAAATTGATAAAATTATAAAGCGTCTCAGACGCAAAGCGATCTAAAAATTTCGATTTCTTGTGTTATCGTAATATTTTGTAACAACACGTGGATAATTGACCAGTCGCCAAATAAGCGATCGCTCCGCCCACTAGTTTTGTTTACTTAAAACGCTTATTCAATTACTCCGACACTCTTTGTTTATCGGACCATGTGGCCGCAATAAAATAAATCTGATTGATTGTCCGTGAGTTTGATTGACAGCTTGCGACAGGTCAATTATACGAAGTATACAATAAATGGCAACCCATGTGAAGATGGATGGTCAGGTATGCACATAATGTAGTCGTAAAGACTCAACGACGACCCGAACATAAACTCTGAATTACACACATACATACTTAAAGACGGATGGCTAAGTGGTTTTTGGCGCTTGGCTTTTACTACATGGGTCAGTGGTTCCAGCCCTGGTGTGGTTAACTGTTGTCTTCTCTTTTTTCCCTGTTGTTACATGTATTCTTGTTTTTTTATTATAGCTCTTTAGTTCTGATGTTTAGTTTAATTAATTTAAAGCATTTAATGACAAACTTCAAAACATTCCAAAATCTGTGAACAAGTCCCTTTAACCATTTCCTCTACAATAGCTACCCTGCGGCTTCATAGAGCAAAATGTGGCATTGTGTTTCACAAACACAGGTCTTGTTCATTTGTGAACCGTCAGCGGCTAAGCAGAAACAAATCTTGCGTGCATCTATGTTTAAAAAGACACTCGGATAATTTGCCACCAGATTGTGTTACCGTATCTTCGTAAATCGCCATTTTGATTATTTATTTATTTTGCTATTTGCCATTTAGACTGGAAAGAAACACAAACAACCGAACAAAACACTGTATATCCGCCAAATCCCAATATACAAAGCCATAATGTTCACTTACTTTATACATACACCATGCTCTCTGATCACGAAAACAATAAACCTATACATGTTTTACATTTATGGCACTAAAATCCAACACAGCTGCTTGCTAATAGCGTCAGTAGGGACCATTATATAGACCACATTCTGTTGGCCCCATTGGTTTATAGTTCAATAACTTTTCTAGCGGACTTCCTTATAATGATTCATAACACGTATGAAACCTTTTGGCAGTGTGATTTTGTTTTATCAGTTTGCTTTCTAGGTGTAAATAAACAGTGTGACGGTGTAAACCTTGACACCTGGGTTACAGTTTTCTAACAATCCAGGGTCATTATTTGAACAAGTTTCTTAGAGAACCAATATGCAGTGTTACATACCAAATAAGAAACCGCTTGCGGACTTTTTTTGTTATCGAGTTTTAGCTCGGGTGACATACATAAATACCGGACCGGAACGATATTAACAACTTGAACGAGGAGTAAAGATTGATAACAAATCCGCGAAGCGATGAAGGAGATGTCGTCTGAATGAACTGTGTTCATGCACGAGGCCCGATGTTAAAGTGATTTGTTCACAGATTTTGGCATGTTTTGAAGTTTGTCATTAAATGATTTAAATTGATAAATATAAACACCAGAACTTAAAAGCTGCAATAGAAAAGCAAAAGTAAAAGTAAAAAAATGAAATAAAAGAGAAAGATTTAACTCCACCAGGGCTCGAACCACTGACCCATGGAGTAAAAGACAAGCGCCAAAACCACTCAACCATCCGTCTTCACGTGTGTGTGTGTTATTCAGAGTGTATGTTCGGATCGTCGTTAGGTCTTTATACCAACATTATGTGCGGATCTGACCATCCGTCTGCACATGGGTTGCCATTTATTTTATAAAATGTATAGCCATCAAGGTGTTGTAACAAAATATAACGATAACACAAGGAATCGAAATTTTTAGATCGTTTTGCGTCTGAGACGCTTTATAATTTTATCAATTCCTAACACTGATTTCTCGTAAACGAACGTGTATTTTCAGGTTAAGTCTGCGGCATAAGTGTTATTTTGCACACTGATGTATATTGTTCATTTATTTATTGAATCTGTGACAAAAAGTTGAAAAATTCTCATTTTGATAAACTGTGCACAAGTCCCTTTAACTACGAAACACGCATGGTAATTCATGTAAATCTTAAGGGAAACTTATATTATATTAATCTATATGATGTTATTGTATCATTTATACCGGGTATTTTGAAAGTTATCTATAAGGTGTGATACTTCTTCGAGCGGCTAATGTGACGTTTCGTGTTATATAAACAGGTTATTTATCCTGTAAATATATATTGTATTTTCAGTATGTGTACGTCATAGAGTACAGAAAATGTCGACCTTTCTCTTCGTACACGTTCATTAGTTTATTGTAATACTTAAGAAGTTGATTAAAGCAGTTCAATATTTCAAAAATGAAACCACATCTTTGAACTAGTCCGACCCATAATATCTTATTTATCACCGCCATTCGTACCTGGGTATAGTGCCCACCCGATTTAGGCTTCTCCTCTGCCCAGTTGCCGATGAGGCGCGTCACAACCTCGAGCGGAGTTGGCGACCGGTTGGTCGAGAGGTAGGCTAGGTTTTCTCCGCAGCAGCCCCCTTTTTGATGTTCGAAATTACACTTCTCGGTCCACTTCGCTGCTTGGACGGCGACGGTGTTGTTCCAAACCTGTACAGATTATCTACAGAAATGACGCAAACACGAGTTTTGCGTAAAACATACCATCCGAAATATAAATATAATGCAAAAGCAAATCTAAAAAACAATTTCGTGCATGCAAATCTACATATCATCAAAATACGCAAATCTCCGCATTACTAAAGTAGCCAAATCAACATAAATATTTCCCAACACTCGATTCTACACATTACCAAATCACATACATTTACATATCCCCAAACCAAAAATATCTACACATTATCAAAACACGCAAAACGAAACACTATACAAAAATAAAAATATCCAAATTACCAAAATCACACATATTTACACATTACCCAAACAAGTTAATCACCACATTACCAAACCTAGGTATATGTTCACCTTACAAGATCACAAATCCCCAGCATATCAAGTCACACGAATCTACACAAGTCATAACGAAAACACGCAAATCTGCGCAAACCATAAATTCGCAATTCTGCACATTACCGAAGCATACACATATACAAAGTACTAAATAAAAAAATCTATCAATTAACAAAACACACACATCTGCTTATTACAAAAACACACACAGCTCCACATTAGTAAAGCAACGCCAAACTGCGCAATACAAAATAGCACCAATGTTTAATAAAACAAAAGAATGCAAAGTAGAACTTTATCAAACAACAACTATATGCGCATTACCAAAAACACGCAGATATGTGCAAAACAAATTCACACCAATTAAAACATTACCAAAGAACACCTATATAAACATTGCCAAAAGAACGCAAATTTACGAATTACCGAACGATACCTATCTATATGTACGCATTTTGAAAAGAACGCAAATTTCATAAAAACAAAGCATACCAATATTTTTATCACCAAACACAACGCAAAGTTGCGCATTACAAAATCACTCCAATATACAAATGAACAAACGAACGCAAATCTACGCATTACCAAAGAAAACAAATGTACGGACAACCAAAGAACATAAATCTACGCATAACCAAGGAACATAAAACTGTGCAAAACCAAATGTACGCAAATCTGCACATAACCAAATATGGCCAGCTACAAATTGCAAAAAAAAAACAAGCAAATAGGCGTATAAAAAGCATGCAAAAACATTACCATAACCAACAGATACAAACATAACTATTGTATATTTAGCTATAAATGACCAAAGCCGGCAGATTTACAGATTTCCACAATATTGACTTCTGCACATTACCATAAAAAACGAAAATCTCCATATTTCGTATACACCCACATCACCATGTTAAAATGTTGAATAACCATTTCACACGATTCTTAACATAACCAACGTGCGCGTAGTAGCACATAGCAATGGAATGCAACTCTATGCGTAACCAAATGTGAACATTATCAAACCACTTACCAGTATTTATATCTGGCTTGTACACATTAGCAGAGTTCTCAATTTGACACATAAACATAACACTAAATCGTCTCATCACCAAAGCATACGAGAATCGTCTCATCACCAAAGCGCTCAAATTCACAAATACGAAAAGCATGTATTCGCATTAAACTAATCGTAGTAAAAAGTACACTACCAAAGCACGCATGTTCGCGGCAGGTTCTTGTCTTCTAAGGGAATTGTGATGTTCCACAATAGCATCCTGGTCGTTACTGATGTCGATCAGTGCGCATGCGCAACACTGGAGGAGAGTCGCTACAATATAGCTCAGGAAAAATAGGTCTGCTCGATTCATGGCGCTATTTTCTTCTTGAAATTCTGAAACAGTGGCATGTACAGGACATAAATGCCTCCACAATTAAAGCTAGATTGTGTCCTAGTAATGTATAAGGCCACACCATTAAATTCTTACTTTTATTTTGTATTATTACTATTGATAACATTAATAATATGTATATTGTAAATATGTTTACATGTATTTAAAATACATTTAAAGAAATATTATACTAGAACTTGTGTACATGCATTTGAAATACAATTTCATAAATCATGAATAAATAACAAACATATAATCCATGAACACAATGACAGAAAATTAAAGAAATAACACGAACAGTGTCAATTTTACTAGCTCCCAATAATCAGACCGACTCAAACACGACGATGGTAACTGAAATATACCAATCTATACTACTGAGGCGGATTTTCTCGTTAATTTCCTTCACTAGCTCTTGCGCACGCGCGCGTCCCATCCGTGACCTGACACTCACTCGGTCGGTAATCCGGGAATGTTTGCCACGTGTTTTCCATGTACAAGCGATTAAATGGTTTGTAACTTCGGTGTTGAGATTAACGTTTCATATAAAGCCAGTTGATCGATGGAGAAATACACATGTTCAACACTTTCTAGTTGTCATGTGCGTCCAGGATGGTCCGTGTAGATTACGTGTTGTTCCGTGTTTATTCGGGGATATCCGTATCTCTGCCGTGTTAGTCCGAGAAAGTCCGTTTAGGCGCCGTGTTGATTGCGTTTTGCTTCCGGGACTGTCCGTGTTAGTACTGGTTGATCCGAGTGGATACCGTGTTGTCACCGTGATGATGGTCTTTGGAAGACCGTCGACGGTCGAAAATTACAAAAAGTCCACGGATCGACCCGGATCTTGATCCGAGCGGATCCGGGACTGCCGTATCCATCCGTGCTTATATTGGACTGGGGCTTTATTAGGCATACACCGTTTGGTATCGTGCATTTAATGGGTGATGGGGAAAACGTTTGGCAGACGGGTCGTCATCGGTGAGCAGATCATCGAACTATTGGGATAAAAAGAAGCAGGATTCTTAAAGCCCCTGGTAACTACAATTTGTGATTGATCCATAGGTTAATTGATACGCATCTACATATACGATGTAACAAAAGTTCAAATAAAACAGATGGACACCTGCGGTAAAAACAATATTAATTTCTAACACAGCTATATGTTAAAGGTTCACCGCTGTCCTTAGTAAAACCTAGTTAATCTTCATTTCAAAGTAAAACCACACAGAGATATTTGTTACCAATTGTTTCTTACAATTCTTACAAATGAGAACACATGTATGACTTATAATAAAAAATACATATCATGTTTTTGGGGAAAAAGGAAAGAAGTACATGCATAAATTGCAGTATGAATGTTTCCAGACTTTGCATACACATTTAATAAACGCCTGATGTACGCTATTAACAATCCGTCGCAGCAAAACGGGATGGGGATTATACGAATGCACTTTGTCCGCCCGTCACACCGTCAGTCAGTCTGCCCCTACCACTTGTGTGTCCACTAGATATCGTAGATACTCTTTGACTGATCTTTGTGAAACTTGCCTCAAATGTTGAGGGCATTAAAAAGATTTGTAAACTGAAAAATGCCCATTCAAGGTCAATGTCGTTCTTCAAGGTTTCAAGGTCAAAGGTTTGAGCCTCAATTTCGGTGTCTTCTCCAAATCTTCTATACCCTTTTAAGGATTTTTTATAAAACTTTGCTTAAATATTTTGGTCACAGAGACGACGTGCAGAAGGCACAAGTCAGTCATGCCTGCTAAATTCAAAGGTATAATTCAACGTCAATAGTTTAAGCCTCTTTTTCAGGTCTATATCTCTTATATCCATGATAGGATTTTCATGAAACTTATTTACAATGTTTCGATCTTTGAGACGATGTGCAGGAGGCATGAGTTAGTTATGCTCACTCAAGGTCAAGGTCTTTCTTAAACTTCACACGTTGGAGAAGTGTTTTCCATTCCGGTTCACATCTCATTTACCCATTAAAGAATTTTCATCAAACGTGGCCACAAGGTAAATTTTTTTGGGACGATGGTCACAAGGCATGAGTCAGTGACGTGGGTTCAACATCAAGGTCACCACTTACATTTGTGGCGTGTTTTGAGAAAACTGGGCAAAATGCTTTGTAAATTGTCATCCCAGATCAGCCTTTGCAGTCCGCACAGGCTAATCAGGGACGACAATTTCCGCTTTTATTGAATTTTTCGTTTAAATGAATTCTCTTCTTAGCGAAAATCCAGTTTAGGCGGAAAGTGTCGTCCCGGATTAGCCTGTGCGGACTGCACAGGCTAATCTGGGATGACACTTTACGCACAGGCATTTTGCCCAGTTTTCTCAGAATACGCAACATTTGTTTAGAATTAGAGTAATCAAGTTGTCATGCTCATTCATGTCGTGGCACATAGAACCGAGTGTTACGGAACGTACACATCACATGCATTTCTTACATTTACAAAAGTTTGTCTCCACTGTGTATTACCTTAATTTGAATGTGTGCTGTGTATGTCATTTTAAACTGCATTTAGATGGCAATTGATAGCTATTGATAGGATTGTGTGGCCGTGAGATCCATGTCCTTTTGAAATATTTTATGGAAAATATTCCAGGTTACAAATGAGCCATGTCATGCAAAACTGGGTCTAATGCCACATGCGGCCAGCATAGCTCCAGACCATGAACTACCCTGCCTTCTATGCAGCCACACAATGCTTCATGGTCTCATTAGCAGACTTGGTAGCTTCTAAACTGACTGCGGTAATGCACAGGCTAGTCTGGATCTTCGCTGGCCGCATATAACATAAGACCCATTTTCGCATGAAATGGCTCAACAAATGCAAACATTGACTGCAAGTGGGTCGTTAATTAGATCTTAAAGCCGGCCGAGTATTTCTCACAACAATTTGGTTTTCTCAACTGACCAGAATTGATCAGTATTCGTCAGATACATTCTAAAGCTAAACTCTTCCATACTTATTTTCGCAAAAAAATGCCAAAAGCATAAAAACATACGAAATCTAATCATGTATATAACGGAATCCTCGAGACTATTAGTAACCTGTGACGTATGCACGCTTTGGGTCACGTGAGCGCCAATTTTACGTGATTTCAACTTCCGCGCTTTTCAAAACAAAGAAGAACTTCTTAATAACACGGTTTCCCCATGGCAAATTACGGAATCCGGATAGGGCCATGTTGGTTGTCGTGTGTCGACCTTCGAGGTCGACGAACGACATTTAAGCGACGCACAATATGACACTCGACATTTGAAGTCGACATGCGACAATCATGCGACAATCAAGATTTGAGTGTCGCATATCGCGCTGGGTTTTAGAAAAACAATATTGCAAAAAATCTTGACTGTCGACTGAATTGTCGACGGAAAAACAGGTCTGCTCGATTCATGGCGCTATTTTCTTCTTGAAATTCTGAAACAGTGGCATGTACAGGACATAAATGCCTCCACAATTAAAGCTAGATTGTGTCCTAGTAATGTATAAGGGCACACCATTAAATTCTTACTTTTATTTTGTATTATTAGTATTGATAACATTAATAATATGTAAACAGTAAATATGTGTACATGTATTTAAAATACATTTAAAGAAATAATATACTAGAACTTGTGTACATGCATTTGAAATACAATTTCATAAATCATGAATAAATAACAAACATATAATCCATGAACACAATGACAGAAAATTAAAGAAATAACACGAACAGTGTCAATTTTACTAGCTCCCAATAATCAGACTGACTCAAACACGACGAGGGCATTTAAAATATTTGTAAACTGAAAAATGCTTATTCAAGGTCAATGTCGTTCTTCAAGGTTTCAAGGTCAAAGGTTTGAGCCTCAATTTCGGTGTCTTCTCCAAATCTTCTATACCCTTTTAAGGATTTTTTATAAAACTTTGCTTAAATATTTTGGTCACAGAGACGACGTGCAGAAGGCACAAGTCAGTCATGCCTGCTAAATTCAAAGGTATAATTCAACGTCAATAGTTTAAGCCTCTTTTTCAGGTCTATATCTCTTATATCCATGATAGGATTTTCATGAAACTTATTTACAATGTTTCGATCTTTGAGACGATGTGCAGGAGGCATGAGTTAGTTATGCTCACTCAAGGTCAAGGTCTTTCTTAAACTTCACACGTTGGAGAAGTGTTTTCCATTCCGGTTCACATCTCATTTACCCATTAAAGAATTTTCATCAAACGTGGCCACAAGGTAAATTTTTTTGGGACGATGGTCACAAGGCATGAGTCAGTGACGTGGGTTCAACATCAAGGTCACCACTTACATTTGTGGCGTGTTTTGAGAAAACTGGGCAAAATGCTTTGTAAATTGTCATCCCAGATCAGCCTTTGCAGTCCGCACAGGCTAATCAGGGACGACAATTTCCGCTTTTATTGAATTTTTCGTTTAAATGAATTCTCTTCTTAGCGAAAATCCAGTTTAGGCGGAAAGTGTCGTCCCGGATTAGCCTGTGCGGACTGTACAGGCTAATCTGGGATGACACTTTACGCACAGGCATTTTGCCCAGTTTTCTCAGAATACGCAACATTTGTTTAGAATTAGAGTAATCAAGTTGTCATGCTCATTCATGTCGTGGCACATAGAACCGAGTGTTACGGAACGTACACATCACATGCATTTCTTACATTTACAAAAGTTTGTCTCCACTGTGTATTACCTTAATTTGAATGTGTGCTGTGTATGTCATTTTAAACTGCATTGAGATGACAATTGATAGCTATTGATAGGATTGTGTGGCCGTGAGATCCATGTCCTTTTGAAATATTTTATGGAAAATATTCCAGGTTACACATGAGCCATGTCATGCAAAAATGAGTCTAATGCCACATGCGGCCAGCATAGCTCCAGACCATGAACTACCCTATCTTCTATGCAGCCACACAATGCTACATGGTCTCATTAGCAGACTTGGTAGCTTCTAACCTGACCGCAGGAATGCACAGGCTAGTCTGGATCTACGCTGGCCGCATATGGCAGGCATAAGACCTATTTTAGCATGACGTGGCTAAAATCATTGTTTTATAGAAATGGTTAACATTGCCTACGTAGGCAAAAATAACTTAATGTTTTTTTTTTTATTTGATCTATAAGGCATACACGCAATCTTTAAGCCACAGACTCCAACTACTTTCATAAAATTAAACTTTGCTGAATTATTTATTGACGTGTTAACCAATCAAAATACAGAAGAAACCACACTGAAATCGGTAGAATGATACCAATTTGGTGTTTTGAAATCGTGTGCACAGTAGCGTGTCCAGTTAATCAAGTTACTTACCTCTGTTTGTTCCAGACCATTAACGCGATGTTTAATATTACGTTTGCACTTAGTTAATTTTAACTAAATATTTAGCAAATTCAATTCTAACATACAAAAGATGTTTCAGTGAATGATTATGTTATAATTAGCAGTCTCCATTTGGAAACGACAAAAAATGAATCAATGGAACAAATAAAACTGATTACACGTGGTTAAAAGGGACGATATCGACGATGAATACGGTTTTATGATTTTAATAATATGTTTTGAAAGGTATGGCCCTTTAACTGCAGATTTCATAGCAACTTTGAGTGCGATGTCTTTTATGTATTACTGTTTGGTACGACGTGTAAACTTTACCGTATCTTTATGTGTTGAAAATTGTTATAAAACCAATTAAAGTAATACTTCATTTCATACATCGAAGATCGTAATAGTGTAATGGATATGGTGTCCGCCATGCGACCGAGGTCACGGGTTCGATTTTCACTCTGGGGGCGTTCTTAAGATCTTTCAAAGACACCAAGTACTGATTCTACCTAGGAAACGGACATTGTTTCTATTTAAGTCCAGTGTTTTCGATGCAAGAGAGCTAATATAGATATGGTTAAACTAAGTAATAGTGCTACTCGTTTATACGCAATTATTTGTATATATTACAGATTATAATTGTAATTACAACTTTGTACCGCTTTTTTCTGTATAACGAACACAGCGCACAATGTTTGTATTAATGAAGTATACATGGTATATAGTTATATATGGGCCGCGCTCTGTGAAAAAGGGGTTTAATGCATGTACGTAAAGTGTTGCCCCAGATTAGCATGTGAAGTCCGCAAAGGCTTATCGGGGACGACACTTTCCGCTGTTATTGTGTTTTTCGGTTAAGGTAAGAATGTTCTTGTAGAAAGTCCAGTTAGGCGAAAAGTGTCCTCCCTGATTAGCCTGGGACGACATTTTACGCACATGCATTAAAGCACCTTTATACAGAGCAGGGCTTATATAGAATACAATGGACATTTGGCAACAAGGCGGATTGTACAGAGCCGTGTATATCTTTCGCCAGTCCCTTATTGGAAACGAATGCAACCTCAAAGTTTAAGAATTTTATTCTCACAATGTATTTTTAAACATTGAATGACATTCGAGTTCAAAATGAAAACAATCACAAAATAAATCGATTTTTTAGTAAAAACACTTGACAGATATTACAAAGCAAGAACAAGCGATAAGTGTGGGTTGGAAGATTTTGATGTTCGTTGTCAGACTGTCAGGATTATGTCAATTGACGTTTTTGCACTGCGTCTGATCTTTCACGAACTATTCCGTGGAATAGCGACTTTGCCGACTTCTTGGTTTACTTTGCTGTAACGAGGACAGTCAACGAGGACATTAACTATGTGAATAGAAATATATTCCTCCGAAAACATACGTATGCATTATTCGAGTATGTATTGCAAAGAACACATTCTAACATGAATTAGTAGAATGGTATAGCATTATTTAATTTTAAGTTATTTTTAAGGAAATAACGCGAACATTATTCTGTTCTGGAACTCTGTCATGTCGCATGCTATAGAGAATGAAATCTGTGTTTAGGCCTCGCTCTGAGAAAACGTCATTCCATGTATTTTCGCCAGGTGTCGTCCCAGATAACTTGTGCAGTCAGCACATGGTAATAAGGAACGATACTTTCCGCTCAGACTGGATTGTTTAGAAGAGACTTCCATTAAACAACAAAAAACTCCATTAAAGCGGAACGTATCGTCCCTGATTAGTCATCTGGGACGACACTTTACGCAAAGGCATGTAGCCTCGTTTTTTTCAGAGCGCGGCTCAAATGCCTCTTAGCAATTGTCTGAAAATGAGATTCAATGATCGTTCATATTAATTAAAAACCAGTGTAAAATATTGCCAAACATTCCATGTAAAATAATGCAATATTATAGCAATAAAATATCGCTATATTTACGAGAGCATTAGCAATACAATCTCGCGATTCTTACGAGTACTGATATCGCGATACGTACGAGTACACATATCACGATTCTTACCAGCACACATCTCGCGCTACTTACGAGTACATATCTAGCGATACGTACGAGTACACATCTCGCGTTTCATACGAGTACACATCGTGATTTTTACGTGTACACATCTCGCGATACTAACGAGTAAACATATCGCGATACTTACGAATACACATTTCCTGATACTTAGGAGTACACATATCGCGATACTTACGAGTACATATCTCGCGATACTTACGAGTACACAACTCACGATACTTACGAGTACTCATCTCGTGATACTTACGAGTACACATCTCGCGATACTTACTAGTACACATCTCGCGATACTTACGAGTACACATCTCGGAAAACCTTGCGAGTACATATATCGCGAT
Organism: Dreissena rostriformis; assembly: GCA_007657795.1. Lineage (NCBI taxonomy): Eukaryota > Metazoa > Mollusca > Bivalvia > Myida > Dreissenidae > Dreissena > Dreissena rostriformis. Next base: position 73,870 of record VMBQ01003904.1, read on the forward strand.
TCTTACGAGTACGCATCTCGCGATACTTACGATTACACATCTCGCGATACTTACGAGTACACATCTCGCGATACTTACGAGAACTCATCTCGCGATACTTACGAGTACATATCTCGCGATGCTTACGAGTACACATCTCGCGATGCTTACGAGTACACATCTCGCGATGCTTACGAGTACACATCTCGCGATACTTACGAGTACACAACTCGCGATGCTTACGAGTACACATCTCGCGATACTTACGAGTACTTATCTCGCGATACTTACGAGTACACATCTCGCGATGCTTACGAGTACACATATCGCGATACTTACGAGTACACAGTCCTCCGACACAGGTCATGCCATTCCCACACTGGGAACACCTCCTACCCTTGATGAACGGGAGTTGGCCTCGGTAATTTCCTCTGAATAGACAGAGAAGTAAAAAGAATAACTATGCTAGATGATGTAGGTAAATACATTCTTTCGAAATTGTTTCGATACAAGACTTAGAATTTTATAATAATTTAATGTGTTTTTATAGGTAAACTGTATCGAAATTTATTGGTTAACTTGGACAAGTTATAGTAAATTCAAAGGAAGATTCCCTACCCGCCGACCGTTTCATATCTTCGCATTTTAACTGCGTTGAAAATTGAACCAGCGATTTAATGTAGAAAGCGTGAAAGTTTACAAATATTTGACTGAAAAGAATGTTGAAAATGTACCATTATTTCGTGTTGTTAATGCAAAACAAGTTGTCATGTCATTTAAGAATCGAACACCGTTTGACTTATTATCTGATCGGTTGTAGCGCCTACAAATGTCGCATCGCCGTTAAATGTCGCAGGCTACGAGNATTAGGTATGAACATTATACGCCTATTTAAAATGATAATATAAACTGAGTTTATTTGCAAAGTTTGAAAACATGCAGTGATATTCTAAGCTTATGCTAACCAAACGCAAATAAAACTAAAACAAGAATACGCTACATCGCGTCTTCTATAAATGATTTAGAAAAAAGGCAGATTTAAGTTTTATATACATTTATTACTTTTTTCAAACATCGTCATGAATTTTTAGGAAGAAATCGCTATCTGGGTTGGTAAACGTTGGATTTCGAAGCTGTGCTGATATGTTGATGTCAAACCGAATTAAAGTATTATACTCTGTTTTCGTATCTTACATTTATCTTGCAATGAAGCATGTTGGTGAAAATGTGTTATTCATAGTAATTCCCGAACGTATTCATTTATATCCCACAGCCCAATATTAACGAAAGAAGTTTACAAATTAAAATGAATTTATTTCATATTCTTGTCATATTCTTATATAAAAAGATGGCATCCACATTTTCAGCGTTAAACGAAGCGTTTTGTTTTTGCGGTAACAATCATTTAAAGGGACATATCGATAGTTTACACGGTATATGGCATATTGTATACTATTACATTAATACGATAATACTTTACGTAGTATTGATCTTATAAGCACATAAGTCTCTATACAAATCAGTAAAATATGTATTTTTTATTATACAAATATTTCTCCGAACATTTTTTTCTACCACAGGAAGACCCGATGTAGTTATGAAATCGTAATGCATTAAATGTGAAAGAAATGCAACCACATGCATGCTATCGCAAACGCCACTATGACGTACATGTGGTACCATTTCAGAGTTCGAATTTCTTCTGGGACCGTGAATCGATATAATACTTTCTGGCATTTTTTTTCAAGTGTAAGATGAATAGATTAAACATAAATCTATGAATTAAAATAAGAGAAAAGTGGAAATAGTTGTGTGTTTGTATACATTTCTGTATTTTGGGGAAATATCGTCGAAATGTCTTTAAAGTTGACACTATCATACTAAATCATTATTTCACATGGAACACACTCACACAGGCTGTATATACAATCTGGCGCTAGATCTAGTAAATGCAGCACGTCATACATACAGCATTCTTATCCCTTTGGAAAGTGTTGACTGAAATGCGTCACAACAACATTTACTTTAACAGTTTATTTTACATCGAATAAAACAATTGAATATTAACAACTTTAAATGGTGCTTCAAGTGCACATTTGTAGTCAGATACATTTTTAACTCCAACGTGTACAGAACATTCATACATGTCGTTGCATGTATATATATAATTTAATCTAATTCGTATCCGGTGTGGTTCACATCAGAACAATATTTGCATATTACAAATAATCACAAATGGATACAAAATGATCACATATACATTCGAGCATTATATATTTCACACGGTTCAAAAGCGCACTGTGTTTGAATATAAGAAGACCCGAACAATTGCTTAGTCTGTAATTAATCCTTTTTTGAAAATCAAAGGCAATTTCTTACAGTATAAATTCGTTAAGCAATTGCTGCTCCATGAACGGAGCGAGTGCAATGTTGCTCTAGGGATGAATATTTTTTGTCCAGCTCGAAATAGGACTTTTACATTATTCGTTGAAACATTTCGCAGATACCATTGACAAGAAAAACACGTAACAAAAGAAAATATTTGATAACAGCTAAAAGTGGATTGCTTTAGACATGCAATTCAATATGGCTCCAAGTGCAGAATTTTTCTCTTTTTCGCTAGATATTTTATCTAGCCTTTTCAAAGTGGTTTAAGAAATGTACAGTCTGATAGGCAACAGGGACAGCTATTTAGATTGTTTTAAATGAGATAGTCAAAGCTAGGGCAAAAAAGCTACGGTTAGCATAGCTTGATTTTTTTTATTGTAAATAATGTAAACAAAACGGACATTGTCGAATCTTACACTCTTAGTTTATACCATTTACTAGTAATTGAACGCGTCATGTTTTGTTATCTATCCATGCGTTACTTACTGTCAACAGGCTTTTATAGTTTTAACAAATGATGTGAATATGAAAAGTTATTAAATTCTACAGTCAACATAAATTATGGTTTGCTATTGCTTTGCTTGCATAAAATGGATCTCCTTTTTATACTTTGATATGATGCTTGATTGTTCTGTTTATTAGCGTGAGGATGTACAAACCTTTTGTCGGTTTCGCCGCGTAAAACCGTCTCCCATCACGTTACTGTTTCCAATAACGTGAAGATTTCTAAGCATACTTGCCAAATAACTTTAAGCATATTTGCAACACACTCGATGGGTATGGTAAGTAAATATTCATTATTTTTGTGGCGTAGCTGTCTTACCCAGGTTGTGACCTTTCTCAATAGCCAATATAATGCTGGAGAAATGTCCCGCATGTAGACGGGAGTAGATGGTTCCTAAAAGTGCATTGGTTATTTTAACAATTATGGTTAATATTTATTTAAAATGTATGAAATAAGGGTGATAATCATACCTTTCTCTGGTTGTCAAGTTTTTGTTCTTACTTATTTATATTCCGAGCTATAACTTGGGAGGTTTATTTTGCATGCAACGAAGTAATATTTCATTAAATGAAGTTATTTGCCATTATTAACCTTTTTTATTCATCTCTTAGTTAAGGAAAGGTAAGTATTTGGAAGGCCGTTTATCTCGTATTCCAAGGCATTACCGCGTTTATAAAAACACACTGTAGTTTTATATATTAGTTCTAAAAAAGCGTAAGAGCACATCACACACAAAATACATTTAAATAAAAAATACCGTTTGTAATAAAATGTATTATTGTTCCGGTCTACTACGTTAGTATTATTATTATTAAGTTATATTATTTTTTTATATTTTACAACTTAGACTTCTCGAATATATCGGATATTTAAGTACATGCACTTTTATTAATTTCAAACTAGGCAAGGCCCCACCACTGACTCTTTCTTTCAGTACAAATTAAGATTAAAAACCATGCTTCTTTTCATAATATGAACAATAAGTTGTTCGTATATCAACCTAATATGATCAGAGCCTTATTTGGATTAACCGATATCGAATAAATACAATAAATAAGTACGCATTACTTTCGACTTAGTTTTTTAGTTGTTCGCAAGAACAACACATGTTGAGAGGGAGTTTTTCAAGTCGGTCTGCTCTTAGCTACAGCAAGAACGATAATCATTGCATCTGCATGTGCACCCTGATTATCCTGTTTATACTTCACCACTGGTGGAACACTGCAGGCAGTGAGTGTGTGTTTCTAATCAATAGTGTTTAACAGCTTGTGCGACGACATTGGCCAGTTTGTCATTGAAATATGTACATATTGGCTGCGTTCAGGGAAAACGGGGCTTAATGCATGCGAAATAAGTGGTGTCCTGTGCACACTGATTAGCCTGTGCAGTGCGCACAAGCTTATCAAGGACGACACTTTCTGATTTTATGATGTTTTTCGTTTAAAGAGAGTCACTGGTACTGGGATGACAATTAATGCATGTGAATTAAGCCCTGTTATCCCAAAATGAAGCTTAAATTATCTTTTCTATTATTGATTTGAATAAAGAAGAAGATAAAAGTGATAATAACTTCAAAGTAACATCGCTGACAAGGCAAATAAACAAAATCACTTTTAAATCAAATTTTTACCTTGTGGCATTTTTTTAGTAAACATCTAAAAGGGATCTTAAAAGCTTCTTTAAAAAAAAAACAAAAACAAGAATGAAATAAACAAATAAAAAAAGTTACCCTCAACTGGGCTCGAACCACTGACCCCTGGAATAAAAGCCTATCGTTAAGACCATTCGGCCATCCGTGCTCATAAAATGAGAGATGTATTTTATACTTTATATGTTAAGTGGTTGCCTGTTTGCCTGGGGCCAGTAGAATTAGGTTAGATAACTCAATTTCAAAAGTTTGTTACAGTTGGGCTAAAAAGCAGGGCAACTAGCTTTTTCAAAGCTTGAAAAAACTCAATCCAATTAAACATAGAATACAAATTGGCTGTGGATCAATTAGGCCTAGGAAATAAATCAATTCCGCCTCACAACAATTCATGATGCATTAAAAGTCTGTCATGTCGGCAAAATTGTTGCTCAATAATTTGAAGAAAATAAATAAAGTATTAGATACACATAACACAACATGTACGTGATTCTAGGCTTGTCATTCTTTAGCAAGGCAACCAAAATTCTAAAGATGGTTGCCAGTGCAGCAACCAATTGGGAAAGAAAAGAGATATATTGTTGTTATTTTGTCTAAGTTATCTCTATAACATAAATACATGTATGAGGATAAACAGTACACCGACATCTCGACATGTGATTTAGAAACACTCTTTATAAATTTGAATGGGTTGTGTTCATTTCAAACTTGCGATATAAAAAGCTATAACATAAATTTCAAAACTGAGTTGCGTCTAAGATTATGCAATAGCGAACAACTTCAGTGCCTTCAGCGCTTTGATTTCTATCGGTAAAGGTTGAATTGAAATCTGATTCACTAAACCGTAGCTGTTCCAACGAACTGTCGAAACAATCAAACATAATGCTGGGATACAGTGCAGATATACTTGGAACATAGGGATATTTGTGTAAACCGAAAAGAGATTGCGATGTATGATGGTAAATTGACGACGACGACTTCTTTTCTGCATTCACAAAGGTATTCTATGAATGACCGAGCAAATGCCACTCCGAGCGTGCTTCGCTCTTGAAATGACAACAACAACAACAAACAATAAACACGTTTTCTTTTATAGCGGTTAGTATCACCGACAGACTGATACAGTGTATAACGTCTTCTGTCCATACAATATACACTCATGTATCACATAACATGCTATCATGCAACAATACATAGAACAACATAGTTCACATATTACACGGTATACAGCATGCCACCTCGATTTCCGGTCGGGGCAGCCATCAAGACAGCCACCCTTACCAACTCTTCCAGCGACAAACATACCACGGGTACAATAATATATTGTTTCCAGTATAAACCNGACCATTTCGGACAATACTGACCGCAGCTGACAATTATGGAAAATACTGACCACAGTTGACCATTTCGGACAATACTAACTAAAAACTGACCATTCTGGTGGAAGTCGGCTCAAAGAACCTCGTCGGTTAATCTAAATCTAACCTTAAAGTTTTAGTCATTTTACTTCAAGTTTTCGTTTTTAACATGACTTACAAAGGTGTGCGACATTTATCGTTAATGTTGCGACATATATCGGCAGTTGAAATTTTTGCGACATTTATCGTTAAAGTTGCGACATTTATCGTCAGTAGAATTTGCGACATATGTCGGTCCTTGCGACATTTATCGTCAACGTTGCGACAAATCTCGTAGCCTGCGACATTTAACGGCGATGCGACATTTGTAGGCGCTACATCGGTTCTTCGTTTTATAGACGTACATGTATTTTAAATCATATTTGATTCATATGAACCAGCAAAAAGACGTTTTATAAACATGTAAAAACTCGAAAACGAAAAATAAGATTATGGCCCACTAACGGTGGCGAGTAAAAGCAGGCTAAGTACAATCCGTTCTTTATCTTCTTCGAGCCATCTCGCAGGATGTCGCAACGACTCAGCGCGCACCCTACCTTGGTCGCGGTGGCCCAGATCATCTGAAAAGGGGGTCATGTACACTTGGAGACTTTTCAAACGCATCAATTTTCAAACTTGAATATCTCAGAAATGGGTTAAGATTTTTATTTAAAATTTCACATGTGATCATTTGACTATATTCTGTGCAAGATCACGATAAAATCATTCATCCGTGGCGATCGGACGCTTTGACACGTGGTGTAGGTGTGGTTTCATTTTTTTGCATGTGAAAATGGTAAAACACGATATAATTCTAATTTAATTTAAATTTCATTTTTTTAGGTGGGATTTTACACCAGGAAAACCTAACATTTATTAAAAAAAACAATATTGCTCGTATGAATATTCAGGAGCGCAACCGCGCAATTTGCATTTTGCAGGCTTCCTGTCCCACTTGCCAAAGCGTCCGATCGTCACGGATGAATGATGTTATCGTTAGATTGCACATAATATGGTCAAATGATCATATGTACAATTTTAAATAAAAATATTTACTAATAACTGAGATATTTAAGTTTGAAAAGTGTTGCGTTAGAAAAGTCACAAAGTGTAGTAAAACGCGTTATAATTCCAATTGAATATCAATTTTCATCATTCTAGGTGGGTTTTTACACAAGGAAAACATAACATTAATTAAAAAAAAAAAAAATATGGCTCATATGAATATTCAGGAGCTCACTTGGCATGCTGGAAACCGGTCAGTCATTAAGAAGTGTAAGTTTATGCGTTTATTTTTCACATTTTGATTATTGTACGTTGTGCAATTTTGCGAATTTGACTTTTGCAGTGATGTTTTTAATCGTTTAAGTTTGCTATGTAAATGTTAATCGATTTCATTTAAATTTACAGGGAGTATTAGATATGTGTTGAATTATTTTGAGTCCAAATTTGAACAAAATCCGTTTAAAAATAAGGGAGCTATATTGATTTGAATACGCGATGCGTTAGAAAAATCTCCAAGTATATCAACGATTCCAGAAACACTTAGCATTAGTAGGGTTATAACATAATGCATCCTCAAGCGCGGAAGGACCTTCACTACAAAAAACGCATGGTTATTCATGTAAATCTTAAAGAAACCTTATATTATATTAATCTATATGATGTAAAAGTATCATTTATACCGGTTATTTTGAAAGTTTTCTATAGGGTGTGATACTTCTTCGACCGGCTAATGTGGCTTCTCGTGTTATAAAATTGATATTTAAATCTTAACAGGTTATTAATTCTGCAAAGATATATATTGTATTCAGTATGTGTACGTCATAGAGAACAGTAAACGGTCGACCTACCTCTTCTTACAGGTACATTCTTTTCTTGTAATACTTAAGTAGTTGCCTACAGCAGATCAACATTTCAAAAATGAAACAACATCTTTGAACTAGTCCGCCCCATAATATCACATTTACCACCGCCATTCGTACCTGGGTATAGTGGCCACCCGAATGAGGCTTCTCCGCTGCCCAAAGGCCAACGAGGCGCTTCACAACAGTGAGCGGAGTTGGCGACCCGCTGGTCGAGAGGTAGGCTAGGTTTTCCCCGAGATTGCCCCCTTTTCGGTGTTCGAAGTTACACGTCTCGCTCCACACCGCTGCTTCGCCGGCGACGGCGTTGTCCCAAAACCTGCAGAGATTATCTAAAGAAATGACGCCACCACGAGTTGTGCGCAAACAATACCAACACAACTATGAATATAATGCAAACGCAAATCTAGAAAACACCAACGTGCATGCAAATCTACACATCACAAACTACGCAAATATTCTCATTACTATAGCAGCGAAATCAACATAAATATTCCCAAACACTCGATTCTACACATTACCAAAGCACACACATTCACACATCCCAAAGATTCGCATATCTACACATTATCAAAACACGCAAAATAACACATTATAAAAAATGAATATTTGTATACTAAAGAACACATATCTGCAGATACCTTAAGCACGCAAATATCCAAATTACCAAAATCACACATGTAACCCAAACAAGTTTATCACCACATTACCAAAAATAGGTATATTTTCACCTTACTAAATCACAAATCCCCAGCATATCAAGTCACACGAATCTACACATAACGAAATCACTCAAATCTGCGCATAACCATAAATTCGCGATTCTGCACATTACCAAAGCATACACATATTCAAAGTACTAAATAAAGCAAAGACATCAATGAACAAAACACGCACATCTGCTCATTACCAAAGCACACACAGCTCCACATTAGTGAAGGGAACGCCAATATGCGCATTACCATAAATTGGTGATTATGCACATAACCAAAGCATACACATATACACAGTACTAAATAAAGCAAATATTAATTAACAAAACACGGAAATTCTGCGCATAACGAAAACGCGATAAATTTACATGTATCAAATCGCACACAAAAAAACACGAACATCGGCTAATTACCAATGCTTAATATACCAAAAGAACGCAAGGTAGAACATTACCAAAGAACTCTTATATATGCATTATCAAAAGAATGCAAATCTGTGCAGAACCAAATCACACCAATTAACGCATAACCAAAGAATAAAGATATAAACATTGTCAAAAGAACGCAAATTAGCAAATAACCGAACGACACCTATCTACGCAATACCAAAAGAACGCAAATTTGCATAAAAACAAAGCATACCAATCAATACACCACAAAAAACAACGCAAAGCTGCCCATTACAACATCCCGCCAGTATACAAATTACCAAAAGAACGCAAATTTACGCATAACTAAAGAACATTAATCTACGATCAACCAAATAACATAAATCTATGCATAACAAAGGAAAATAAATTTGCGCATAACCAAACGAATGCAAATCTGCACATTACAAAATATGGCCAGCTTCAAATTGCAAAAAAAAAACAAGCAAATATGCGTGTAAAAATCATGAACAGAATTACCAAAACCAACAGATACAAAAATAACTATTGTATTTTTATCTATACATGACCAAAGCCGGCAGATTTCCAAATTGCCAAAATATTGACATCTACATATTAAAAACACTAAAATCTACATATTTCTAACACACGCACACCACATTGCTAAAATGTAAAATGACCATTACACACAATTCTAAACATAACCAACGTGCAAGTAGTAGCACATAGCAATGGAATGCGACTCTTTACGTAACCAAATGTAAACATTATCAAACTACTTACCAGTATTTATATCAGACGTGTACACTTTATCAGAGAACTCAATTTTACACATAAAAAAATCACTCGAGAATCGTATCATTACCAAAGCTTGTCCTAGTAAAGGCCACACTATTAAATTCTAACTTTTATTTTTTATTAGTATTATTAACAACATTAACAATATGTATAATGTAAATATGTTTACATGTATTTAAAATAAATTTCAAGAAAAAATATAATGGGATTTGTTTACATGCATTTGAAATACAATAACATAAATCATGAAAAAACAACAAACATATAATCCATGAAAAAAAGATACAAAATTAAACAGATTGAACGAACAGTATAAATTTAATTTGCTCCCAATAATCAGACTGACTCAAACACGACGATGGTAACTGAAATATACCAATCTATAACACTGAAGCGGATTTCATCGTAAATTTTCTTTACTAGCTCTTGCGCACGCGCGCGTCCCATCCGTGACCTGACACTCACTCGGTCGGTAATCCGGGAATGTTTGCCAAGTGTTTTCCATGTACAAGCGATTAAATGTTTTGTAACTTCGGTGTTAAAATTAACGTTTCATATTAAGCCACTTGAACGATGAAGAAAGACAACACTTCAGAATCATATACCACTGAATGTTTTGCGGTCAAATAATGGTTACAGCCAGTAAATGTGTATTCATAATCGCTTCACGTGTAATAATAACATACGTGTATTAATTTATATGTTGTTGAAAGAACTAATTCTTAGTCATTATGATGTTTGCATCGAAAAGCCGGTTCCTTAAACGATTGCCACAATATGCAAGACAGTGCAAGTAAAACCACAAGAGCGTCTCGTGTCTTGCATTATATTAACATGTTCGTTGCACACAAGTATGTCCCAGTAAATAAAGAACTGTTCTTACAATGTAAACATTGCACAAGTCACATGATTTAACATTGACATAAAGGGCAATATAAAATATTTTATTCAGCGGTCTCTTTTACATGCGCCCTCGATAGCTTAAATGTGAACGTAAAAGCTATGACGTGCGCATGCGATCTATTACGTCTCTGTCTTTCTGTCTGTGTGTCTGTCTGTCTGTCCGTCCGTCCGTCCGTCTGTCGGAATTGTGTACTAATCACTTTGCTTTGATGAAGCGTACTTTCAGACTTAGAAAGGTTTGACATTGCTGTGAAAACAATTGTAATTTAGGAAAAAAACTAGTTTTAAAATCAAAACATGTTTGAATGGAAACTTAATCTAAACAACAAAAGTTCAAAATATATTTTATCTATTGTTGTCCGGGTTTATAAGTAAGTAAGAAAAAAACATCGAAGTATGAGTATCTGGTACATGTGTATTTCATCTTGATATTTGTTAAGGACGTCCAAGTAAACAAACCATCCCATAGGTCCTTGCTGTATTAATAGATACTTGTACCTAGAGTGTTCTGTCGGTGTAAACCATTATATTCGGATGTCAAATCACTATGGCAAAGTCACAGATCCGTGTACAGTAGGATACTATCCTGCCTGTGTTACAACTGATAAATCAAAGCCACATATCCGTATTAAGTACGCAACCGCCTTTTCCATTTTAGATCTAATAAAACATGAAAAAGGGCCAAACTTGAAACCAGGTTTCTATCGTTTAGCACGACCACACAAATAAGATAGTGGTGCATTCATAAACATGTCAGTATTTCATGTAATTGTTATTTGAATATTTTTTAACTCTTAAAAACCCAAAACATGCTATTTAAAATCTTTTGAAAAGGATACCTCCGACGAAACATTAACATGTTGAAAAAAAGTCTCTTAAGTCTCTGGCTTAGTTTCTTGTGTAGAAAATGCCTGATTGGTGGTAGACTGCAGTTCCGCCAGCAATATACAAACAGTATAACTTTAACGCCGCAAGTGATATGAAATTTGTTTGAACTTTAACAACAAATACATAGTACAAGGTACAGAATAGGGACAATAAGCTTACATCCTTCAACACCTTATTGGAAGCTTTAAGTGGTGATTTACATCTTTGTTCAAATTGACTCATAAGTAAATATGTGTTGTCTGCGTGTATACGTAAAAAAAGAACAAAAACATCGAAGTATGAGTAGCTGGTATATTTGTATCTTGTATATTTTGACGTATGTTAAGGATGTCCAACTAAACTAACAACCCCGTAGGTCCTTGCTGTACTAATAGATACGTGTAACTCGAGTGTAATGTTGCTGTAAACCATTGTATCCGGAAGTAAAATCACTCTGGCAAAGTCACAGATCCGTGTACAGTAGGATACCGTCCTCCCTGTGTTACAACTGATAAATCAAAGCCACATATCCGTATTAAGTACGAAACCGCTCTTTCCATTTTAGATCTGATAAAACATTAAAAAAGGCCAAACTTGAAAACATGTTTCTATCGTTAAGCACAACCAAACAAATTAGATAAGGTTGCGTTCATAAACATGTCAATATTTCATGTAATTGTAATTTGAATATTTTATAACTCTCTTAGATCCAAAACATGCTTTTTAAAATCTTTTGAAGAGGATACCTCCAACAAAACACAATTAAGTTTCAGAAAATAAATCAATAAACTATTCGTTGGTGACCACATTGAGTACGTCGGTTTGTTGACCTGAACCAAACATACCTTGTTCAACAACTCAGTACTAGTGGCCATATTACACATAATTTCAGTTGTACATAAAAATTCGTTTTGTCATCAAATGTAATAGAAAATGAGTAGCACATTCAAATATTGTTATGTTCTTTGTTGTTTTATAGAGCGTTGCTTTACCGTTGATCCAATGCACCTCTTACACGTTCGATCGTTCATGAGAAATAACTCACATTAGCACATCAATTAGGCCACTCCAAATTGATTTGTTGGTCGTCGGATTTGCCGCACCTATTTTTTTCAAAATGGAAAAATATACCGCTCGCACTCATTTGTGTGTCCTTCTGTAACCATAGCACATGTGTTTTTTTTTTAATTTGTGAAAAAAACGCAATCTCGCAGAAACGATTTTGACGCTTAATACGAATGTCAAATATAGTGTTTCGTAATCTTTCTAATCGATAACTGCAGACGCTCAAAAATTCGGGAGCAGTCTACAGTTTTTCTGCACTGGTCTGCAAAACACCCTCAAAACAAGGCCTCCAGTCACAGCCTGAAAAAAGATTCAGACAATATTCAGTGCAGCTCATCATCAGCTTGAACATAAAGCACAAAACAATGCAGAACATGCTATTTTAATTGATATATAAATAGACCTTGTCGGGGATCTCGGAACTTGACCTTAAAAACCGCATTTTTAGATAAACCCGGCAATCACATTTATTTTTCCGGTTAACTTTACGCAAACAGTCGACAGCATGCTTTGCACTATCACAGCAAATGCTTTCAAACTGAGCCAAACATAATGAGTCATTACCATTGAACTTTTTTGAACTGCTAACTTATTTAAACCCACTGTTGAAATCTGTCAAATGTTTGTTGCTTCAAGCAAGAAGTACATGTGTAAAGTTCTACTGAGCATGTGCAGAATGTTGAATAAAATTCTGGTCACTTAGTTTCAAATTACTGAAAACAAGTGAAATTACTAGAATATTGACCATTTATACTTACATTTCAGCTTCTGGAGTGAAAGAACTATTTTGTTTAGGCCATTCACATAAAATAAGGAAATTGACCGGGTCCAATGCGCAAATAAGGCTAAAAAACTGTAGACTGTCTCTTTAATCGATCGAGACGACCAGAAAAAATGGCTTCCTGCGTGAGCAGCTCATGTTTCGCTGTCGTGACCGTTGTAACAAATTGCATTGAAAAGTTGCTGCAGCCAACCCTTATAAATATAAATACATCTGATACGTTCAGTGACTTATTTGAATGTGTTTGTTCACGATCGAACATGCAACTATCAGAAGATACCGTTGAAGCATGTTCAATTTCAAACAATATCGGGAAACATGACGTAAGATTTTTTTTTATGCATTTTCTTCATTAAATGGGCATATTGACAGTATTTCCCTATATGTAGGCAAATTTTTCCTATAACACAATTTTATGTTTATGAGAGATTGAACATGATGATGTACAAATACCTTATTTGACTTAGAATATGGTGTGATGTTTTTAACTAGTCATAAAATATGTAAAATACTTATGTTTTTTTTATTTATCCGTATATTTAATGTCCTTTTTCTGTTCTATGCCAAGTGCTATTGTGAAAGGAAACTTAATGCACTAGGCTGGGGATTAGGCACTAGGCTAAGTAACATGAAGTTAATACATAATATATAAGCCAGCAGGTATCGCTCTCAACTGTTAATTTCATGACTTACTGCTAATAAACATTTATTACATTTTCTCATGATCAACTGTTACCTTTGGAAGTATACAAAGGTGAAACTAGCTTTAGACTTGTGTTCTTCATTGTAAGTTTAAGCGCTGAAACCTTATTTTAGTGCATTTTTATTTGAAACGTATGTAACTCATATATATATATTATTGCTTGTTTGTACATAGATTATTTTCTTTGTATAAGAATTGATTTGAATGTAAAATACAGCTATTAAAACCTGTATCCTGATTTTTTTTATTCTTCGCTCTTCGCTCGCTCGAGAATTGTCCTGTTTAAAAAAAAGCTTCGCTCGCCTCTTTAACTTTTTTTAATCCGTAGACCAACAAATCAATTTGGAATGGCCTTACTGTGATATCTTAAGTAACATTTCAGGCATCTAGATTTCTAAGATTCATTATATGTTTTTGTTGCGCTCTTTAATTTATTCAATTCATTATACAAGCTTATAGTTTTATTTTAATAACTTAGAACAGTGAAATGTTCGATGCTTTTTCTCAAGACCATCTTTATGTATATGATGTCAATAACTAACTAGTGTTTTTATAAAAAATAAAAATAACACCATAGTATGTGAATCTGGAATAAGACATCAACTTAATGTAACCTTCCTTCCCATCGTTTCGGTCATTTCTCTCTATTCGGCCACTTTCTTATGACGTAATAAACTCTAAATCCGCGTATCCGCACGTTTCCGAATTCTGAGCAAGTTACAATAACATTCGTTTCTTGATCATCGTGATACTAAAATGCTTAAAAACAGGTATAAACCGTTGTTGTTGTATATAATGCATTTACCTGTACACAATGTAACCTCGATTTCACATGCAAAAAACTCATAAATTGTTATTTTTCGTCGCATTTTACAAATCAGACACTCGTCAGTTGTTCAATGTTTTTCTTAGGTCACGTGACTTATCCACTTTTACTGTAGCGCTTAACTTGAGGCCCGTCTATATGTTTACTGTCGGTTTTCGGTGATCCACTGAAAAAATAGCGTTCACAATTAACATCCAATTTGCTTCCATAATTAAATTATCGCACACCTTTTTCTGCTTGGCAAAACCATCAGGGTACCGTAATAGATACAGAAAGTAATCTACTGAGACCATGCTTTAGGCAGTTTCTGAGGTTTGTTTGAACAAACAAATATATCAGGAAGTCGGCCGTGGAGATTGGTATCCCATACCACACGCTCCGTGATAGGACAAGCGGCGAAATCGACCCTGTCAATTTCGGACGAGAAGCCTTCTTCACAGAAGAAGAAGAGTTAGGTCTGGCAGAATTCACTGAGGTGATGGCACGGCTGGGCTATGGAGTGTAAAATGCAGCTCTGCAGAATATGCCGGCAAAATGACTTTTCGATTTGGGAGTGGACAGTGGACAAGCCCGTAAACATATGTTGGTTGTATGATTCTTGCAGAGGTGGCAGACGAGATTTGTATGATAACTTGTATCAAAGAAACCGTCCGCTTAAGAACGTAACAGAGACAAACACTCGACACCAGAGTCAGTAGAATATTGCTTCATCAATCTGGACAAGACACTTTCTGCATGACTGTCCTGATCGTGTGTATAAAATGGACGCGACTTGCTTTAGTTCTGAGCATCGCAAACCAAATGCCACAATCGAAAAGCCCCAGTCAGTAACTTCACCGCGGTCAGCAACTTCTACACTCATAGCTTGCGCCAAAGCTGCTGGGAACCACATGCTCCCTGTCTTCGTCTTCAAAGGCATAAGAATGAACGAGGAACTCATGGGCGGGGAAACAGCGGGAGCAAAGGCAACAATGAGACCGGTCAGCCAAATGGAGATGTGTTCAAAGAATACATGGAAACACATTTAATGAAATACGCCAACCGGTCCGATATCAACCAGCCGGTGTTGTTGGTTTTTGACGGTCAAACAACCCATACGTCGCCTGACATGATTCATTGGGCCTGAGAACGAAACATACATTTGTTCGTTTTGCGTGCCCACAAACATGGAAAAGGCTGTAACGACATATGAAGTAGCCAACACCGCGAGCAAGGCTCCTTGAAAGCAGTCAGCACCCTAAACATAATATCGGCATTTAGGAAGGTGGGAATTTCCCCATTTAACAGAAATGCCTTCTCGCCGGAAAAAAATGCTCCCATATGAAGCGTATAAGGATGAGACAAGAGATAAGGAGAACTCGCCAACAAATGAGCACGATAAAGGAAAGAAGCCAGCAAAAAAGAGGCTTACCATAACGACTATGCCGTCAACAAGTGCTATCTACGGATAGGAAGATTCGAAGGCTGACATTGATGATGATGATGAGTATGGTGCGTTTGCGAATACGGACATTGGGTCCAATACGCATTCTGCCACGGAAACAGCGTTTTAAGACGCGGCGACGAGTTCCGCTGTATTGATTGTTCTTAAACAAACAATTATTAAGTTGCTTTCCATTGTTATATTGTTAATTTGTTATTATGTTTAGATTGTTTTGGTCGCCAAAAAGTGTTGTTACTTATCACATTAATATGTTTCTTTTTTGTGAATACAGAATCGATTTGTTACTGAATTTCGTTGCATTCGTTATAAAATATACGCACACATAAAACCAAACATCTAACTCAACAAAGCCGTATGCAAATTAAGATATACCTCGTACCGAGACTCATTCTTTACGCGCACATGATCGACCAATCAGAGTGGCCGAATAGATAAGAAGCGTCAGAGCGATCCAGACCTTCAACTGTCAAATGAAAAAAAAAAATGTTTGTATACAAACCGTTTCCGATGGAAGTTCGCGTTAAGACTTGTTTGTTATGTATTTCTGTAAACATATTGTGTTCTTTTTTTTCGGCGTAGCTGTCTAAGCCAGCTTTTCACCTTACCTGACATTTGTAAGTGTCCAATAGAATTCAAATACAATTTCCCGTGGCTAGTACGATGTACGATGACGACACTGCGAAAGTAAGATGGCGAAAATGCGATAGTACGATGGCGACAATGCAACAACGCGATAGTACAATGGCGACAATGCAATAGTCATTGTACTGTCGTCATCGTTTTATCGCATTGTCGCCATCGTACTATCGCACTGTCGCAATCGTATTGTCGCACTGTCGCATTGTCGTCATTGTACTGTCGCGTTGTCGCCATCGTACTATCGCACTGTCGCAATCATATTTTCGCACTGTCGTAATTGTAGTATCGCACTATCGCATTGTTGCATTGTCGCCATTGTACTATCGAATTGTCGACTATCGACTTCCAGTACACAAACTATTCTTAGTGCAGAAACAAAATAGATGACTTTATAAAGATGTACTTTGAAAGAGGTTACACCCTTACCAAAATGACTTACTGCCGCTTATATGCGGCTTATATGCGAAGTATAAGGGAGTTATATGCGGTTTAGAAACCGCTTATAAGTCGCATATAACCATTCAAATATCTTGTATAAGCGAGATATAAGTCTAAGGCAGTTATAAGAGAGATGTAAGTCTAGAAATGTTTCACATATAAACGGCTTATATGCGGTTTATAAACCGCATATAACTCCCTTAGAGCATAGCTAAAACTATCCACTTTTTTCTTTCGCTAATATGCGGCTTATACACCGCTTATACGCCGCTTATACATCTAATCCAAGCCTTAAACTGACCAATATCACTTGACATTTTTGTCACATGACCCAGATTGACTAATCAGAGCAACACAATACAATAACAAGTTTGAAATGTTCAGTCAAACACTGGTGTGTGTCTTTTGAATGATTTCCAACAATGATGCCAAATAAAGAGGTCAATATATAAATCTTTCTAATCAAATACTGTAAATGATGTGTATTTTATTGTTATTTAACAAAATAACACATTCATTTTGATGAATAAGGTATACAATTAGGGCAAAAACATGTAACACTTTGTCAAAATTGGGTGGGGTAATGGTCAGTGATTTCTTGAAAACAATGTCATAAAATCAATATTATAATTGGGAAGATTTATCTATTTTATTAGAAAAAATAATGATTAATAGTTAAATGATGTCCGTCTGACTACCGTAATAAAATGTTTTCTTGGTTTTGAGTTTTATTGCTTTCAAGAAGGCCTATGCGCGCGTGACGTATTCGTTGTTTACATGTAAGAAATCTTAAGTAATGTAAGTGATGTTTGATCGCCTGTTAAGTGACACATGCTACATGTATTGTAAGTTATTACTTCTTTTTTAAATATATGTTAAACTTTTATTGGTTGCAATACACTTGTCGAAGGCTTATCTATTTGGTTAGTAACATTCAAAGCATGACAACTTGAATAAATGGAGTTTATGAGAAAACAATTTTTGACAGGTTCCCCACCCACTTGCAGGTGTGATGAACCCTTAAACTAATAAAGCAGCGAAAATTTATGTTGCTGTGACCATGGGTAAAGGTTTTAGCTCTACTGACCGACGGCCGGAATAGCTCATGTGATGGTGTAGTTTCCGTCGTCCGTCCTTCCATCCGTCCGTCCGTCCGTCCGTCTATGCGTCCGTCCGTCCGTATAAGCGGCTTATATGCAAACTGCTCAATGTCTTTATAGTTCGCATTTACATCGCTTATATGGCGCATATAAACGGCTTATATGCAAACTGCTCAATAACTTTATAGTCGGCTTATCAACCGCATATAAATCGCATATATCTATCTTTTACCCTATTATATGTATCCAATTTTTATATGCGGCTTATACTTCGTTTACATCTCAATTGTATGTAAAATCCCAACATGCGGCTTAATAGCGACTTATATGCAAAAGTTGTAAACCGCTTATAATTATGCGACATATTTTTTTTTTGGTAAGGGCAGTTATAATGTAATCAAATTCTTATAAATTTATAGAATGGTTAATGATGTAAGGTATGCCGAACTGTAAAGTATTTTTAAAAGTGGCTCCATCTAGGAAAAAATACGATGTGCGCATGTGTACCGGAAAGCGATAGACGACAATGCGACAGTACGATGACGACAAGGCGACAGTACGACAATACGATGGCGATAGTACGATGGTGACAATGCGATTATACGATGACGACAGTACGATAACGCGATAGTACGATGGCGATAATGCTATGATACAATGGCGACTGTACGATATAACTATCGCATTGTCGCCATCGTACTATAGCGTTGTCGTACTGTCGTCATCGTATTATCGCATTGTCGCCATCGTACTATCGCACTGTCGCCATCGTATTGTCGCACTGTCGCATTATCGTCATCGTACTGTCGCATTGTCGCCATCGTACTATCGCATTGTCGCCATCGTTATATCGCATTGTCGCCATCGTACCATCGCATTGTCGCCATCGTACTATCGCACTATGGCATTGTCGCCCTCTGGAATTTAATGTGTAACCACGATGGCACTAACGGTATTCCGTAGTTGTCTGTGTCTTAAATAAAGAACGTCCTCCATGTTAGTAAGTCGGATCGTGTGGTAACCAGTGCTTAGAGGTGGGTTGAAAATAACCACGGTAATAGGGTGGTTACTGGCGACGTCGTTTTTTATACAAATCACAGAGACGCGGTTACCACAACGGTTACCGTGATCTTGCGGTAACTGTGTTGTTAAATCGTTTATACAATTGGGGTCGACTGATCAGAAATTATGTCAAGTACCATCCGATTAGCTTCCTCTGGCTGCGTTCATGTTCACGCATTTGTGGCGTGTTCTCAGAAAACTGGGCAAAATGCTTGTGCGTAAATTGTCATCCCAGATTAGCATGTAAAGTCCGCACAGGCTAATCAGGGACGACACTTTCCGCCTTAACT
>VMBQ01003905.1:0-81190 GCA_007657795.1 Dreissena rostriformis
GAGCCGACAATGACCAATCAAGCAGCAGTAAGGCACACGTACAGACAGTTTATTCGACTTGTAATATAATGCATCGTCTTCCTAAATAAATATACACAATATGTTTTGTCACGTAAATAGGAATAACAACATAACAGTATGCAACATAAAAAAACATTTAAGAATACAAATTCAAATAAACACAAGCGATGGCAAGCTTACGTAGGCGGTAATAAACAGTACTATTGGGGACTGTAGTTCAAGTAACAGTTCTATAAAACATTTTGCCTAGTCATTTTGCCATTTACCCAAGTAAACAACATCACGTCATAATGTCAAAATACTTTGTAAATTAACACCATATTTAAAACACGTTTTAATTGCGTTCATTGTGTGCTACACCGGAATAGTCCATTGAGCTGCTGTCTAAACTTTCTGTTAAACCAAGTGTAGATGAAAGGATTCCCCTTATACGTTGGTTGCATTGCCAAGAAGAAGCGTATCCACTTCGGCAGCCAAGATATAACGAACACGGCGCACACCAGAAACACGATTCGCGTCGTCCGTTCTTTAGCCAGTGCGATCTAGAATGCCTCATCCCGGTTGACGAGTGCCTTGCACTTCCAGAATGGGCAGTCGCTGCAATGGAAAACGTTAGGATGGCGGGCATAGATGACGTTAGCGCCACTAAGCCTCTATGAGTTCC
The DNA here is from genome assembly GCA_007657795.1 of Dreissena rostriformis. NCBI lineage: Eukaryota > Metazoa > Mollusca > Bivalvia > Myida > Dreissenidae > Dreissena > Dreissena rostriformis. The sequence goes on from VMBQ01003905.1 coordinate 686, forward strand.
CTTTGAGGTCCATGTAGAACTCGCAGACCGAACTTTAATAGTTAGAGTTGGTCATGTTTCACTGTTATTCATGGTCTGTTTAGCGAAAGTAACTATGCTTGTTCGTTTCGCTGTAACTTGTCATGGACGGAGCAGCTTTTTGACCACATTTGTGTCTGGGCAAAATACTTGTGTGTAAATTGTCATCCCAGATTAGCCTGTGCAGTTCGCACAGGCTAATTAGGGACGACAATTTCCGCCTTTATGGAATTTTTCGTTTACATGATGTCTCTTGTTAGCGAAAATCCAGTTTAGGCGGGAAGTGTCGCCCCGGATTAGCCTGTGCGGACTGCACAGGCTAATCTGGGATGACACTTTACGCATAAGCATTTTGCCCAGTTTTCTCAGAACACGACACATTTACTCATGCATATTTAGAGACAGAAATCACGATACGAGCTATGGTGTTCAGATTCTTGATGTATCTGATTGCTGTTAACAGAGTGATGTCTTTTGATGTTCAACTCGCTCTTTCTTATGGCGTTTGAAACTTGTATGTAAGCAACAACTACGGTTACCGTCGCCGTGCAAAATACCAGAAACACAATCAGATCGTTTGAAAACAGATAAAAGTTCGTTACGACAGCGTTGCATCGTCCGTTTTTATTCGCGAATAGGAATAAGCACGGACTAGACAGTAAACCTGTTGCGACTGTAATGACAATGCATCCATTTCTAGCGCTTACCCTTGTTAGAAAAGCTGCGTATGGTCGACACACCTTTATGAATATGTGAATTGCGAGTCCACAAATTAGAAACGCTGATGAAAGTACAATCGACTGGCTAAAATGCATGTGCAGTTTGCAAATGACATATGTTCCGTACCGCCGCCACATTGTATTGTAAGTATCCGAGTATGTTTAAGAGAGATGACAAGAAATTAAACGTCGTATTAAACACAATGAACCGGTCCGTTTATTTGAAGGGCAATGTTTTATGAACACGATCAAAACAAGGAGATTTCTAGGAAAGCCGAGAGTGATTATGGTGTAGAGGACAATACTGTGGGCTGTGAATATCCCTGTTTGGTATTATTGGAGCGTAGCTCGTCATCGTTTGCTTTGACACGTTTGCTTTTACAGAAACGGTAAGATTGTTTTGCTTCCATGTCTTGGAAAACTTCCTGCATAAATGAAAACAATGTGAAACATGTTCAACATTCTAACATATATATGTTTTTAACGAAACCTATGTTTGTTACTCCTTTTAAAGGCAAAATGCGAACGTAGGTTATATATAATAGTTCGTACATACTTTCATTATTTGTAACATAACAGAAGAAATGTGTACCCCGTCACGAGTGCATATATGTTGATATGACAGAAAATTAGTTAAAGTACATGCTTACACTGAAATAAATTCTTTAATTAATCCACAAGTTAAGAAGACAAACATTTAAGAAAGGGCAGAACACAAACAATGATGTTGTATGGAATACTTTCCTTACGACAAATGGAAGACATCCTTTGTACAATCAACAAATCAACAACCATTAAAGTTGTGTATGCGCGTTTTCGATAGTCTTTATCTATAAATACTGCTCACAATACGTCAAAACTAAATTCTTATGAAATAATCACTGATTGTTCTAATTAAGACAACCATCAACGTTAGCTTTGTTTGACTACACAATTATTTACACGCCGCACGGTGTAAGTCGTTTACAAGTTACCGACCTTATTGTTTATGCCAGCCCTAAACTGTGGTTTGTATTCAAGGTAGAGTCTTTTAGATCATTTTGCTTTCGTTGATCATATTCGCACTATTTTATACAAATTGACTTAACTTAACTTATGAAATGATGTTCAATAAAGACTTGGAGATGCCTGCATGTCATTGCAGATTCATAGTAAAGTGGTAAACAACACGTGTATCATACACAAAAAATGCCTGAAAACAAATCGGTGTTGAAAGTGATACTGATGTAATTTTTGTTCTTTATATACAGCTGTCTGACAAATATTATTGATAACGCGTATTCTATGATCCCAAATGTTCACCCCATAGCTAGTAACGAGAATTCTCAAATATTCAATGTTTTGGACAACATTACCCATTTGTGTTATCATCGCAATTATTTTTAATATAATTACCGTGAATAATGCGAGAATATACCACCATATACTTTTGTCAGTGAAACTTACCTTAATACTCAGGTACGGTTAATTGAACTCTCGAACAAATCCAATAAAAAATAAATAAAACTTGTCAGAAAGAAATAGAAAAAATAACTGAATACTATTATATCCCATCCAAATATATTTAGATCTAGATTAGTTATACAATATGTTATAGGCTTCATTTGTATTGAAATGCGTGTATTCATGCTACGTGCTTTAAATAAAATAAACATGTTAAGACGAATTGAAAATCTAAACGAAGAGAAACTCTAGCTGCACCAGCCGGGGAGAAACCGCATCGTTGCGCGTGATCCATTAATTTCGGCAAGGAACCATTGCCATACAGTGCGACACACCACAAAATATATATAAACAATCAATAACATTGCAATGAACAGAAGCGAATCCTAACACATACCAATAAGACAACAACATTAGATTTATAATAAACTGTTGTTTTTTTACCAATATGTATATGCAGTTTCAGCAGTTGAATTAATGAATTTTTCAATGATTAGTAATTTATAATTTCATCACGGTAATATTTTTATCCAAACATTAAAACTATGTACAAACATGCAGTCCCTCCAGAAACAACATAGTTTTGTACATACTACTAAACATTTGATCGCGTGTATTTGACGACTCCATTCAGTGAATAAGTAGGCATTTGGCAATCCACTTGTCCGTCTGGACGTAATGGGGCTTTTCGTGAATATGCGGAATTTATCAATTTCTTCAACTTTCGGAGATTAATAAAACCTTAAAATATATCTTCAAAAGCATGAACATATGTTTGACTTAAAGATAAAAAAGGTTAGCAGGCCGATGTCAAAGTAACGTAACTCGTAACGCATATCGTCGTTTTGAAAAGTGCTTTTCACGGTCTTGTATTCTCCATCATTAAAATTATGTTCAATATATGTAATGCAGTTCCACAAACTTTCAAATGAACCAAATGCCATAAAGTAATGGAATGATTGTCTAGATGTTGCGTAATTGTTACGATACAACAACATCATGATACAATAAAAAGCCACTTCATAGTAACATTACGTTCTTCGATATCGTAATTTCTTAAAAAATGTTTTTCAATTCGTCTACGAACTGTTTGACTGTCTCTAATTAGATGTATAGCCTGCGCAGTTTTCCATCGGAATTAGTCTAATGAATGTTAGACCACACACAGTATAATGAGTCGAATAAGAAATCATCTAGGATCAATGCAATACATTGTGCAATTAGTCGAATGAGAAATAATTTTTTAAATGAGTATGGCGCTAATGCACAATGCTGATTGTTTTTACCACCCATGATGCCATTCTGGAAAGAATCTGTTCTATTTGTATCTACTTAAGGGCATTTTATAATAAATGCCCTTTTTCAATCAACAATATTGTGTGTGTTCTTTCCGTCAAGTCATACGAGTCAGTCCGGTCTTTGACATTTGCAATACCACCTTGGACAATACATAAAACACATGTATTAAATACAAGAGTCCTTCGCCTCACTCTTTCGTGAAAAAAAGATGTTTTATTGCACAAAATAACAACAATGTATCATAATCCATACTGAAAAATTAAATATGCAAAACAGTTCACAATTTTAAAAAACATCAATGTTTATAAGAAAAATAAAATAACACATATTCTTCAGTGTGGAAAATTCTTAGTATTCTTTAGTATTGTCCTTTATTTGGGGCTAGTGATCAATTACCAATACATTGATTTAAACTAGGAAAATCGCATTTGAACCGCATCGGGGTTTAAACTGGATTAAAGGTATTGTGAATCTTTTCATTTTGGCAAAGATTTAAACACAACAGGCAATGATATAGATGCAGATAAAGATTGTGATAAAGAAAGAAGAGACTACATGTTTAACATCGAAACCGATATCTCTATATGTTCTGTATGGTCCGGAAAATTATCCGATACTTGTAATATATTCGCACAATTATTATATAAAAATCAACAAAGCTTAACAAAAACAATAATGTTCAATAAATATTTGGAAGATGTCTGCATGTTATTGCACAATCTTATTAAATTGAAGTAAAAAACACGTGTATCATAAAAAAAGAATGTCTTCAAAAAAGACAATCGGTGTTGCACACCAGCATCGGTAAGTCATACTGGTGTCATTTTTGTTCTCAATATACAGCTGTCTGACAAATATGATTGGTTACGCGTCTCCAAGGATTCCAAATGTTCGCTCCCTAGATAGTAAAAATAATTCTCGACAACTAGATGTTCTGGACAACATGACCCATTTTATTATCTTCTACATTATTACTAATATATGAACCGTGAAAAATGCGGGTTATTCAACCCCATATTTTCGTCAGTGTAAATAACCTTAATACTTCTTAAGCATTTCGACTCCACCTATTTAAGCTGCAACATCACCATGGGATTTCAAATAAAACATTATTAAATTATTACGACACCGTTGGCATGGAAAATGTATGCCTGTCATCGTGTTACTTCGATTTAGGAGAAAAATAAAATGTATTTCAGATATTAAATTAATACTCTTAAACCATGCAGTACACACCTAAGTAGTGTATTTGTTTCATTTTCTCTACAATACATTACGAAAATAAATACACTCCAAAAGGAATCAGCAAGTTGTTAACACATTTATTCATTAACATGAATGTCAGTGACATAATAATAGAAATAAATAATACATCATTATAAAAACTCACTGCGAACATCAATACCAAATGTATTCTTGGTAATATAAGCTTTCACACATCTATTTCAAAAAGTCAACACACTGACAATCATTGTTTTTAATCAATGTTTTGTGACAAATACTTCGTGAGTAAATAAATGAATACTTCAAGAGAACCGAATCGACAGTTTCCGCGTTAGTATCAAACACCGATGTACATCGAGTAACGTAGTTTAAAACTTCACATGATTATTTCCTCGGTAAGTTGCAGATGTTTAATTTTCGAAAATCGAAATCTGAAACCGCAGGTTTCATTGGAAGGCTTGTATGTTGTCTGTGCCATTAAGCGTAGCATATACAATTTATACGCAAGCGATAAGTGTCCATGATTGTCTAAGAAAAGGCAATGGACACCAAATTTATAATAAATTTCTATTATCCCCCTTACTTTCGGCTAATTTTCTCGAAAGCCAGCCTAAATAAATTCACACACACCTTGCACGTTGTTAACACGGGATATTCAACATCACACACCCGAACTGACAAAATATTAAACAAAAAAATCCGGAAGAGAGTACCCATGTGATTCTAAGCAAAGGTATTTACCAGCTATACAACCTTTCATACGGCACACCATGTTTTTAAGCAAAATATACCACTTTATTAAATACACTCGACAAAATATTCAACCACAAATTACCCTGGACGACAAACTAATATTAATTGAGTTGTGTTCAATGTTTTGTATAAAATGTTAAAGTGGTGTGATATTATATACTTGGCATCGAGTATCTCAAAGAAATCTCGTTTAATATATGAATGTACGCTGAACGGTCGTTTCTCAATTAACATTTTTTTTACATTTACGAAATAGAACAACATAATGTTTGAATGTTTTAGCATAATTGTGAAGTGGTTTTTGGTAATACTAATATCTTACACATCAATCGTAAATTGTTTGAATCATCAATTTTGTTAACGGTTTTGATCAAAATCGCATGTGTTCTTAAGGTTTGCTTGTTAAATCTGTTTCTTGTTTACATTAGGTTTGCTCATCTGTTTTCCGGACATACATGATATAGAACATTTGAACCATTTGGCATATTAAAATAAAACAGACGTTGCATAAGGGAAATGTGTTAGTTTGTTGAAAGTTGACAGAATGTAAGGCTTTCATTATTGTTATCACGTATCTATTTGTCAAAGAACAGCAAATATTAAATTATCCGACGTACACCCGTCAGGCAATATTAAAAGCAAGTAGTGCATGCTGTGCACTATTTATTTAGTTGTCGCTTCCTCGAGGTTTCAATTATTGTTTGTGATTGTTTTGATATTTGAATATAAAAGGCACCGGTGTCTTTATAATATGTATATATAATGTACATACATTTGTATTACTCATCTCTTAGCCAACGACCAAAGAAATCAAATTATCTTTGTGATTGTGTTTTTTATTTATGTCATAACCATTGAATATTAATTTCAACGCTTAAAAAAACGACATGTTTGTTGTTTATAAAAGATTAAACATTGAATATATCGAAAATCACGTACGCAGTGTGCCAATATCAAATGCCTGTATTCACTCGCTGAACTATATATACTTGAGGGCATGGTGTTATAAAATGTATTATACTAACTTCTTATTTTGTTACCTAAATTTCTACTTCTAAATAGTTTTACATCTGAAAAAACATTATTTATTAATAAATAATTGAATATAGAACAATTTTAATATAAAATGAAACCAAATCGTTATAGATTATTTTATAAAAATCTCTGCAATGCTTGCTTAAGCTGAGTATACCGTAGTTCCGGATAGAGGTTTCGGGCCAGTTGATTTTGCCCGGCATTTTGGCCTGTTATGAATGTGGTATTTCGAGGACACCAGTCAAAGACCTGAACTGACATTTCTATGAGTGGTTATGGTAGCCACGAGAGACCAGGGATCTTTAAAAACGAATGAAATAAATATTCGATCAAATACCGAAAGCAGCAAATTTTCTTTTTTTGTATCATATGCGTTAGTACAATATATAAGCAAACATACCCAAACAAAAGCTTGCTTCAAAAGCTTCAACGTCATACGTTAGTGTATACTGACGTCATCAAAATATGTGGTAAACAACGTCATAAAAGAAATGAGTAAATGTGTCAGAATACGTGAGTCTTTGTAGCTAAACGATAGTTTTGTTGATTTTTTAAAAATAAATATAGGGTTATGCATAAAAAAACATGTTGTGAATAGTCTGCACACTTCTTTGATTGTCAGACACAGCAGCTGACACTGGTAGACCGGTTTAATTGATCACACACTTTTGCAATTTGTCTCATATTTAAAGTCATTAAAACAACAATAAAATTAAATGCTCCACTAAAAATCATATTCTGGTGATGACTTATCAGAAGTATGTTCATGATGTTCAACTAAAATTTGCATTTTGTGGCGTTCCTTTTTTATCTTTGAATTAATGGATTTATGGCTTATAAAAAAGAAAGCAAAGTCTTGTCTAGACTATTAATCACATACACTGGGGCTCTTTTGTTTGACAAACTGTTTCCTGCTATGTATGACGAGAAAAACCTGTTTAATTTCTTGGGATAAAACTATTATCAAGATTTAACTAATTTCTCTAATAATTTACAAAAAGATGAATCATTTCATCATTTAATAATCATTAATGTATTTGAATAATTTCATCATGGCTCAGTTAGCTATAAGTATGTTGGCATATTATATTTCTTCTGCAAAGAAAGAATGAGACTTATTGTCACTCAAGAGATCTAGAAATGGTCTCCCCCTGGAACCCTTAAAATATCTAGTAATCTCGGTCCTAATGCACAAACACAGTCCCTCCTCTTCTATCATATAGTTAGTGCTCTATCATAACTAGTCTGGCATGTACACAAGCACACAACCAACCAGACAACATACACACAATACAATAACTATAGCGGAGAATGCCCATAAGTTTCAACGCAAAGCAATATACATCAAATCAATAATTCCCATTACCCCCCCCCCCCCCCTTTCGNCCCCTACTTTCGGCTTATTTCCTTTAAATTAACCTTTGGTAATCCCACTTAAACCCCGACTTAGAATTGTCTTGAAACCGACGTTTCGTTAGGGAAATGTTTTAATTTGATGACAGTTGAAATAATGCTAGGCTTCCATAGTTATTGTTTGTAATTACTCTCTTTGTCAACGAACAAAGAAACGAAGGTCTCTGATGAGTATATTTAATGTGAGTAGTTCGTGTTGCATCCATGAGGTCTAAATTAGAAATTGATCGTGATCGTTTTGATATTTGAAAATGAAAAGAATTGATGGCTCAGCATGTGAATACATGTTATCACTTATCTCGTTGTCAAAAAGCAAGGAAATCAAATTTTGCATCTTCGAGGTTCGAATAAGTGATTCCTAGTAATCGTTTTGATCTTTGAAGATGAAAAGCATTAGTGCCTCCGAGCGTACATAAAGAGATCAATGACACTATTGACTTGTAAGTTTGCATGTCTGGGAGCCGTTTCATCAACGATTTAAAACTTGTTGTAAATTACGATTTACATAAATTACGATGTTTCAGTAAAATCGCGTTTCATCAAGCAAATCGTAAAGTAAGATTACATAAATTGCATACATAAATATACGACTAGGTAACAGCAGTCGTATATTTACGTAATGGCGGCGTTATATTTACTTGACGATGCGAGAAGGGGCAGAAAACGACCGATTCCTCGTCGTTTTAAAGTCCGAATGGAATAAGAACACATCCGCGAAGAAGACTTGCTGCCGCGATACAGATTAAATCGAGAATCGATAATAGAACTTGTCGAACTCCTAGAAGATGATTTTACGCGGACATGCAATCGGTTTAACGCTATAAAACCGATAACACAGGTACCGTACAATTTATAAATTGATTTGATTTTAAGTAGATGTTAACAAAACCAATTTTTCTCTTGAGATTATTTATATCTTTGGGTAAATAACAGCAACTTATGGAAGGTCATGGTTGCCTGTGGAATCGAAAACATTCGGGTACAATTATTGTATTTGCAGTACAGTAGATTAAAACACGAAGGAATAACAATGCTTTTCATTTCCCCATTTCATGAGTTATCAAAATAAATGTTTGCTTTGATAATGGATTGTTATCCAGAGAAAGAATTGGTAGCCCAAACATTTTTTATTCACCCGTTTACCAGTAGGCGCGGGTACAAAATCTTCTTTTTTGAAGGAGTGCTGTTTCGGAAGTAGATTTCTGGACATATGCATAATGTCAGTAAATGTGAAAAAAGCGCTAAATATATTTACCTGATGTTATTTAACCTGTTGTTAACTGCGTCAATGAAGTTGTGGAAGGCTCTGCAGAAACTTGACCTGCTGATGCCATGCAAATCAGCGACTTCGGAATAAAAATCTCCCTTTCCCAAGTAACAAAGTGAAGCAAGAACCTGAAAAAAAAAACATTTTTGTAGTACATGTATGTTCAATAATTACTTCATAAGTAAATGGAATATTTAAAAATGAATAAGTGAATGTTTCTGTAGATTATGATGTTTTTGGGGTAAGAAAACTAACAAATCTTATGAAGCACTTATGAACAAGCAGATGTTGCCAATAACTTCATATCCGTACAGGGCAAAACTACTACATGCAACTACAGGTACTGTACATCAGTACATATAGTTGTGCTACAAACAACAGAGTAATTAAGGGGGCAAATCGACGGCTAAACCGTATTTGATTCATATTTAAAGTGTAATGAATTTATAACGGTACTACCGTTTAGACTTTAATATTCATTGAAGTTTGCAAGTTATGTCGGGCGCGAGATCAAACCCTATAGGGACCGTTTAGCTAATTAGATCTCATGATCGTTACACCTATTGTTTACAAAACATATTACCAGTATAGTTTATTGACAATGCAGTGTTTCAATGAATATACTCATTAATATGACACTAGTAGAGTATTTCTATATTATTCATGCCATTCACGAATATCCGAAATAATCAGCAATCCGAAATGTTAACAGTTTGAACATATGATGTAAACTTCACATAAAATACTTATATTTATATAATATCCGCAATAAAATAAACATCATAAGTGACATTTCAAGCAGTTCATATTAAAAAATGCTTACATATCTTACAAACAAGGCAATAAGACAATAAATGCAGTGAAGATGTTTGACGGTTTAGCTATTGATCTTACACATTTGACAGGAATAATTTTGGTTGTTTGAGAAAAAAGTGAAAAATATTTAACCCACAAACATCATTTATCAAGACTGAAAAAAATGAAATGTCTTTAAAGATTATGTAACATGTCTCAGAATGTTGATACCTTAAACTGCTTAATGGGTGGCAATAAGCATAACTGATTATTAATTTATTACTTTTCAGATTTCCGAATGGACCTGGCTTGTTAAGATGCAAACATGAATTTTACAGAAAATGCAGACTGCCAAATGTGATTGGGGCGGTGGACGGCACATTGATTCCAATCTGCAGACCACATGTCAATGAAGATGCCTATGTGTGCAGGAAGGGATATCATGCACTGAACATACAGGCAGTTGTTGATGATAAACTAAGGTTATTAAAAATCAATATACAATTTGAATTATCTGCTGATAAGAACAATTGAACAGCATGTGCTTTTACTAAAATATTAATATTATAATTATTCATTTTGTGCATGTTCTCTCACTTAATTGGTTTTTGTTCATTTCAAAATTTTATCCCATCACCATATTTAATGTATGTAGGACTTACACTGCAAGAAGATCCATTAAGAAAGTGTCTTTAAATAATACATATTTTGGTATAGTGCACTTGCTAAAAGGTAACAGTTCACTGTTCCTTGCAAGTGCAGATAAGTTGTCTCCTTCACTTAATTGCACTATATGTTATGTGTGATATGTACATGTTGTTTACTTTTAGATTCATTGATTTCATGTATTTACGTTTCTTAGGATCACATTACAGTTAGCGTTTAAATATCGAAGAAAGAATACTCAAATCGGACTAGAACATGAAAATGCAATACTAATTTTGCTCCCATCATTCTACCAGCGATAATTATTACCTTCGCTATCACACATAATAATAACATTCGCGCTTTCTCAGGAGACCAATATCACTCATGAACTCTGTTACAAGTGAGAAGGAGTCTTAAAGATTGTCGCACAAAGAAAACAAAGACCCTTACAAAAATAGTCATCTCGGTCCAAATACACAAACCCGGCCCCTTTTCTTCTTTATATAGTAAGTGCTCTTTCAAAACTTGTATGGTCTGCACACAAAAACACACACAGACAACTTACACAAATACACCATCTTCATCAGACAGTTCCCATGAGTTTCTAAACAAAAGCAATAGACAACAAAGTAGTAATTCCCCTAACTTTTGGCTATTTTTGTCGAAACACTCCTTCATAAATCTCTCTTTATTCAGACACACCGTGTACGTTGTTTGCACTTTATATAAAGTGATGACCATTTACAAACTATATATGTCTGTATATAACAAGCTAAATGCCATGTTTTATTTTTATGTCTGATTTTCTTTTATTTCCGTTTTTCTCACTTATTATGCCTTTTGTCTATGATCACATAACAGTTTGCCAGTTAATGTTTCAATATGCCCAGAAATAATACTCAAATCATACTGAAATAGGACACTACAATACTACACAGTTTTTGCCTTCGCTATCATGAGCTATACAAACATAAACATAACATGAGCGCTCTCTCAGGAGACCAATATACCTCACGATCGATTTCCGAGAAAAAAAGGATCTTCAAAAGGTTCACTCAAAGAAAAGAAAGAACAAATCTTGAAATTTAATTTGTCCTCCCTTCGACCATCAAAAACTAGTCATCCCGGTGCTAATGAACAAACACAGCCCCTTTTCGTCTATTTAATTAGTAAATTGTATGTGCTCGATCAAAACTAGTCTGGCTGGTACACAAGAACGCATAAATATAAACGTGCAAACGATGTGCAAAGCTTAATCCATATTACTAAACTCGCTGTAGTTATGATATGTAAGGGCTTGCCTGCCAAAAATACCCAGTCAAAAGTTAGCAAAACAGAATAAATTCCATATATCAACTCTGGAAGTAGCAATCCAAATACCTTGATCTTTTACAATTTGGACTGCGAGGACATATCGCAGGTATTGTACCACCACGACAGTGGTCGATATCACAATCTCCTCAGGTATCATCCTTGGCACCGTCACCACCTCTTTAACTTAAAACGGCATCGTAATACTAAACAAATAGTTTGTATAGTTATGACAAGCAGTGTCCACCTCGACAGTCCCTTAATCTTTCCACCAATGAAAGCCGAATATGTAAGGATAGCCGCTGAATTAAACTTTTCCTTTAACGAGGAACTAAATTCCCTTATGATGTTCATCAGCGGAACCATAATTGTCGCTAAAATATATGTGCATGCAAGTATTCCGAACGAAATGCTGGTTGTAGTTTCTTTGTCTCTCGCAAACACTATTATTATTCGCACATTGTCGAAAATCGACGACGCTACAGACGGCATATCGAGGAAAGTAAACATTTTGCTCATTGTATATACATGTATCTGGTTCGAGTAGCTGATATCCTACGTGGCGTTTTCTGAAATATCCCTTTCATCAAAATGCTTCACCAGATTAAAATCCTACGACAGAACAAATTATATATGATATACTTCAACCTCGGTACAATCGGTTTAAGAAAACAATATAGAGACATTTATAAAATAACTCATGACTATTAGATTCTATTTTAATATTACCATTGTTTTGTATTAAACTATTTATTTAACGATACCGTATTCGTCCGATTTCAAACTATTTAGAAGTAGAAATGTATGTAACACAAAAGGAATTATTACAATACATGCTATAGCATAATGCCCCCATGTATTGATAGTTCATTGAGTGCTAACAGTTTTTTTTTATTGACACACTGGGTACGTGATTTTTGATACCCTTAATGTTCAATCTAATACAAACAAGAAACAAAAAAAAAACTAAACGTTGAAATTAATATTCAAAGGGTATGTCATAAATAAATAACAAAAGCACAGAGATAATTTGATTTCCTTGGTCTTTGACAAAGAGATTACTGAGTAAAATGTTTGTATTTTATATAAAGACTCAAGTGATTTTCCTCTTTTAACTTTTAATATCAAAACAATCACAAGCAATCATATAAACTACAAGGAAGCTAGACCTTAATAAATATGGCGCAACACGCACTACTCGCAATCAATGTTGTCTGATGGGTGTTCGTGGAAGAAGTTGATTTCTTTAATCTTTGACAAAGAGATAAGTGATACAAATAATGAAAGCCTTACACTTTTTCAACTTTCAACGCACTTTAAAACAAATGTTTCTTCATACAAGTGTTATGTTAATGACTTGCGTCGATAAGACATTTATATGTCAAACGAGCTTTCTTTTAGATACTCGATCATTTCATTATCGGCGAGGAGAACCCACCCCCCCCNCCTCCCCCTAAAAGCCAAGTATATGATATCACATACCTTTAACATATTATATAAAACAGTTAACACAATTCGAGTTATATTAACATGTCGTCCAGGGTAATTTGTGGTAAAATATTGTTTTGAGTGTTCATTCTTTAATGAAGTGGTATGTTTGGCTTAATAACACTTTGTGCAGTATGAAAAATTGTAAAGCATATCTTATATTACCGCTGTCTATTACACGCTTAACATTTAGGTATATCCATTTCAAAAATGATACCTCAATGAAGGCGGTGTTTGTTTTACAAGCGCCATCTTATAACATTAAAGAAAATCTAGATGCGGTACAAGTTCTGTATATCTTTTATCCTTTTAGGTTATTCTTAAATGCACTAGATGATCGGCCGTGATAACAAATGTAAAACGGTAAGCATAGTGTATGCTAAGAGTGTTTCGTTTGGTAACGTTATAGCATAAAAAATGTGACATGTGTGTATAAGTTGGCTGATATTCCAATTGTTACCTGCTGTTCTCTTTTCCCTGTGTATTTTTTAAAGATATATTGATATATTTTATATATATATTGGCCAAATTTTAGTCTGGGTCATGTGTGTCCAAAACTAGGTCTAAATCTCAAATATAAGACAACACTTGCCATCACTACATGCCACATTTATGACTCTTAATAAAACTTGGTGTTTATCTCGCAAACATATATGCCAAGTTTGAATCTGGGTCAAATGCTCCCAAAAACAAACTGTGTTAAATGTTCTAAAAAAAATAGCAATGTAGGGGTCACAATAAAGACGTTTATATTGATTTGGCCAACATGTTTATCCTGACAATATCTTGCCCGAATCCGCACCACGTGCATCAACACAATGGGTCACAAGGTCTTTGAGAAACATCGCTCAATCTTTATGGAACTTGGTCAGAATTATTATCTTGGCAATACAGGGTCATGTGTGACTGAATGCAAATCAGGGTTATGTGCGTTCAAAACTAGGTCACAAGCTCAAAACATAAAAAAATAAAAACCTTGTTACCACTCAAGAAGCCACTCTAAAAGCCACATGTATGACTCTTGACGAAGATTTGTCAATCTTAACAATAGCTAAGCAGAGTTTGAATCTTGGCCACATGCGTCTTCAAACTAGGTCACATGATCAAATCTTAGAAAAACCTTGCTGCTACAATAGAGGCCACATTTAAGACTCATTTCTTTTGAAACTTGGTCAGAACGTTATTTTTGACAATTTCTACGCCATGTCACGTGTGTAAAAAAACTGGTCACCACGTAAGACGTCGACGCTAACCGCTTATACATCAAACTCAGGTGAAAGCTTCATGGCCATCATGGCCCTCTTGTTTGTGTTGGGATGATGCTGGAAAAATTCTTAGATAATGTTTATGAATTATGATGTCAAAAAGATTGACGTAAATGCATTTATTTGGTATATAACGTCAAAATACTTCCAAACGATGTAATCATGACAACAATTTCGAATTGTTTTGATTGTCGTGAGTAATTCTGTAGAAGCTCACATCGAATGCATTTGTATGTTTGATTGTTCTTAGTATTTCTGTCGAGGGCTACACCACCCGCGTTTGTATGTTTTGAATGTGATTAGTTATTCGGTCGAGGCCTACACCGCCTGACTTTTTCTATTCAATTGTTGTTAATATTAAATCGAGGCGAACACCACCTTTCTGTGTATTTTCGATTGTTTTCAGTAATTATATTGAGACCTACACCACCAGCGTTTGTATGTTCGATTGTTTTAAGTAATTTTGTCGAGGCATACAACGGTTGCATCTGTATGGGTTATTGTTGTTAACTGTTCTTTCTATTGCTGCATCATGTGCGTAAGTTTGTTCTTTAGTTATCAGACACATATATATCAGGCTGATAGCAGCACAATGGTTAAAACAAAGAATTATTTCATTATGTTGTTTCGTCAATGTTCTTAAAAACTATATGAGGCACATGTTTCAAGGTTATCTATATGTGAATGTGTATGTGAAAGAATATAAACTTAAAGTATCATATCTAAAAAAAACTCGAGCATTAATTATTGTAAAAATGTCAAATGTTTAAAATTATTTTTAGCAATATCCGATTAAAAATTGTTTTTGCTCTTTAAAATACATGTACAGAATTTGTTTCAACATAATCGCAGCTTCACTGTTACAAGATTTTGCAAAAATGTACGACTGGTATTAACATTCGTCAATATTGCGTTTCCATCTCAACAAACGGGAATAATATTTCCTAAATTTGACTTTAAATTATAATTTCAAATAATCAAATATGACGGAGCATTGTTAATAATATTATTGTCTTACTAACAGAACCGATCATTTTGTAATTAACTACCTTTTATATAATATCTTCCTTTACACAATCTCATGAGAATTCGAAAATAGAGATTTTATTATACTGCTTCTTTCAAGTTTCTCATTGCAAACCTCGTAAATAGCCAAACTGTGATAATACCAGAAAGGAAGACAACCTCAGTTTACTTTTGGTGAAAATGCACTGTGATTACAACCCTTTCTATATATCGTATACTTAAGTATAATTGTAATATTGAAGAAGAAACAAAAATATTATGACCACTGTACAATTGTATTGTCACGTATTCAGGGACGCCTGGTTATGCAACATAACTTATGTCATTAAGAAGAACATGTGTACAATAACGTTTCAACGTTTGCAAAAAAACTCGTTTACCACACGCATTAGTATAAAATATATTTCGGTTTGAATACGTCAACCATAATATATTCACAATTATTAATATATCAAAGCCAAGTTCCGGGTTGAGTTTGACATTTAATTTTCCCATGACACTTTGTTCATTTCATGTGTTGTTCACAAAGTCTGATTATTTGTTTTCGTTTCATTTAGGGCGTATCTGCAAACATATGGCATAGATTACACATATCATTCTCATAATCAGTATCTTTGTCGCTATCATCATCATTACCATCATGGTCGTTATCATCATACATCATTGTGTGTATAATCATCATGTAGTCGTGATTTAATATAATCAGTACGTGTCGGTACGGGATAGAGCTGATCGGCGTAGAATTCCAATTGTCGTCTTCATCCGACCATCCGGTTCGCTCATGGTGACAAGATTGGTTTTGGTCCATGAAGAATTTTACTGCCAATTAAACAATAACTACAGATGTTATGGTGTATTCTATCCGTTGATAGCGGGGTCCCAATTTTAATCACGATATAAAGAAACAATATTGTCATCATATACTACGCAATCACAATACGAATACGTTACAACTTTTACATTTAACAAAACAAAACAAACTAAACAATCCACGTTACTAGCAGGTTTTTAATGTATCTGCATTTTCATTTCCATATAGCGTTAATTGTGATTAGCTATGTCGATGGCAAGGCCGGAAGCAGTATGACGTGTGGCTGTCTTTGCGTTCCATCATTATGTATCGTTTTATATTAGATTAAATTGACATTACGATAATATCGCAGTGTCGTAGTTGATAGTGTGTCCGTCTTGCGGTCGGGAGTATATGTGTATGATTATTTTCCGAGGAGCGTTAGTAAGAACATTCTCCAAAGACACCCATCGCATTGGTCTACCCAGAAAACAAACTTTCTCAGATGAGGCCAATACGTTGAAATATGTTGTACAATTTGCAACAATCGAGGTTAAAGATAATTTGTACTTCTCGTACATTGAATGTACACAATCCAATAAAAAGAAACATAGCTTGATCTGACGAAGACCATCGCTTAAATTCTTTTGATATGAAAATAAACACATTACGTCCATGTGTTTTCAATCAGTTATTTTTTTTTAAATGTTTCATGCGCACGTTTCAGTGCCATTCGAGACCATAAGCCGGACGGGCCAGGACATTAACGCTCAATCGGTCATTGTCGGCTCAGGTACAACTTTAAAGTAATCCAGAGACTCTTAATGATAATACATTTTATCTGGGATACGGATAGTATACTATTAAGTACCACCGCTGTATGATCAGGTGCCTGTAAGCGTATTTTCCGTACCCGGGATACATTTTGTATACTTTACAGTATTCGGGGTAAGTTAACCGGGCCCTTGTAGATCAAAATGTACAAATGCCAGTTGAGCCTGTGCCGCGGCTTCCATACCACAATGTTTAATAAAATATGAAATTATATTTATAAACGGTATGTACTTGTTAATTTTTATTTGAATTGCGTTTGCGCTTTATTGTGAAAAAGACGTCACACAGCGACAATATATAATCAAGCGACATCGTGACTAAACACTTGCAAGTGACACAGAGGAATAAACAACAAAGTCACACAGCGACGTTACACAACCAAGCGGTACTGCACAGATATACAATCACGAGACAGGAAGACGNAGACACGGAAACGTTACACAACCAAGCGTTACCGTAAATATATAAAATCACGAGACACGGAGACGTTACACAACCAAGCGTTACCGTACATATATACAATCACGAGACACGGAGATGTTACACAACCAAGCGCTACCGTACATAAATACAACCACGAGACAAAGCGCCGTTACACAACAAAGCGTTACCGTACATATATACAGTCACGAGACACGGAGACGTTACAAAACCAAGCATTACCGTACATATATACAATCACGAGACACGGAGACGTTACACAACCAAGCGACATGACGGAACACTACTAAGGGACACCTCACCAATATGCAACCAAGTTACAAAGCGACCTCAGACAACGTTTATACACCACCATGTTACACATACAAGAAAAAATAAATTCATAAATTCACGTGGATATATAGATTTGTTCACACTAGCAGTTGAGTTATATGATACACAAGTCCCAAATCATAAATTTGATAAAATGGGTCATAATCCCGTTCATGTCGCCATTTCACGTGCAACAAGTTCACAATACCCAGTAGCTGTGCACTTGCTATTAAGTTTCATCCAATTTACAGTCTATGATTTGACCTTTCCTGATAAAACAATAATTCGAGTCTTATTTTATGGATTCCTGTGCGTCTAATAGCATACCTCTTGGAATCGCACTACTTTAAAAGTTGTCTTTTGCAGTATACACGTTTCAGGTAAATAGGTCATTCGGTCCAACTTTTATTATCAGTTCCAATATAACTCGCATCAGAACAACGCGTTTGTCGGCTGTAATTTATGTCGACTGAACCATAATCGTTTATTAGAACATTCACATAAACTGTAAACATGTGTGGTAGATAAGAGAACAGCGACATTATCTATAACATAATTTTAACTGTGTTACTGCACACATTC
Source organism: Dreissena rostriformis (assembly GCA_007657795.1). Lineage (NCBI taxonomy): Eukaryota > Metazoa > Mollusca > Bivalvia > Myida > Dreissenidae > Dreissena > Dreissena rostriformis. The sequence goes on from VMBQ01003905.1 coordinate 19,349, forward strand.
TGTGACGTACTAGGGAAACAGGTTTAAACGTTATTAGACAACTCTATCTTATCAGCAACGTTTACGTTCAAAATAGTATTTCAGTTGCCAGTAGGGACTAGAAGGTGCTTGACATATTATTATCATTTCTGTTGTGTGAATTTACGATGCTTACGGTTCAGGTCTTCGTGATAATTGGTGCTCTATGCTCTTTAAGAGCCTTTGCATTACAACCTCCAGGTAGTCAAGTTATGGTTGACAATGATCTGCTGATTGAACTTCTCAAACGAATGGAAGAGAAGGATGAAGCAATCAATGAGCTGCGTAAGGATATTGTTCACATGAAATTTGAAAACAAACAATTAAAGGAATCGTTTGCAAAGTGCGAGGTTGCTATTCAGTCTTTGAGATCGATTATTTACGATTCTGAATATAAAACCACACAAGAGGAAACCGATGTCACTAATTATGAATATGCCAAATCGTTCGATGAAAATATGAAATTTGGTTCGAACATGTCAAATGTTCGCGACAATCCGCAAAAACAATCTTCGATAATCAACCACCTCATTAAACGCAGCGCAAAAGGACCAACGATAACAGGTTTTCTACAAATATATCCTCTCTGTCTACTACTCTAACTTTGACATGTACTGATATATTTACTACAATTGCTTTAGCAAATACACCTACTTATATTTTCCACAACCACTAAAGATATCGTTAACCGTTACTGATACTTATTCTACTATAAATGATTTTAAAGCTGCAATGGATTATATTTCTACTACTACTACTGATACTAAAAATAGAACTTCTACTACTTCTACAACAACAACAGCCTACACATACAATTTTAGAGTGCCAACATTCTATGGTAAAGGAAATGTTATCTTTTACTACAGTGCAATTAGTGATTGGAATGCCTTGCCAGATACAATAAAGAAACTGCAAATTTAAAAGAAATACACACCTTAATTGTACTTTTTAGAATATTTGTGTTCTAGTCATCATGGAAAATATATTACAGAAACATGATTGTAACAACTAACATGTACACTCAAATTATCAGGGACTTATAGTTAATATTGTGTAACTTTCACACAGGATTATGTTATAGTAAGATTAACCTAAACTGGACCCCATTGGAAATAAGCTTTCGAGCTTTTATGGGCAATCCTAGGTTTTTACTCTATATTATCTAAGTTATTTCATTTTACATACTAACTTTCCCTAAAGTTGTTAAATTGTTTCTATAAAATATCAAATAACTAGTCTGTGCTGAAAATCTGTGATAACAAATATATGTGACATGTTTAAATGTGTTAATCAAGCAATATATTATATACCATTAGAGTAACACTAAATCATAATCTAAGTGTGAGGCAGTTGCTGATCTGTTCCCTTCAAATCTCATTTGAGGTGATACGCTTTCTTAAGACTTTTTTTTATCTTGTTGCACTTTTATGTTCATTTTCAATGCAAAATCTTATTTCATATTATTTTATTGCAGCTTTGAGACCATTGGTTTTGATCAGCAGCAATCCCACAAATACTTCAATACTACTGCTTCTACTACTTCTACTACTACTACTACTACNTTGTTATATTGATAATTATAAGCATGTTATTAAAAAGATTTTAAAATTTTGTTTATGGATTCATTTCTGTAAATATTGCACTGGTTGTTAGTCTTGCTTTTCCTTTCCACATTTTACACGTTGACTTTGACACTGAATGCATCTGACATTCGTGTTGGTTATTTTCAATTCATCTGTACAATGTTAACTGGAATAAACTCGTCCAGCTTGCACCAATACCATGTATTACATCACTTTGACATGTGTATACTTGCTGCCCATGACAATTCCTAATCCATTCATGTTTCTCAATCACACTTTGGCATTAACATGGGCTGTGTGAGGCTATCTTGGATTTGTGTTTAATTTTGTATAAGACAGATGTATATGAAACATAATATTTTCTTTTGACAAAGTTCAAAATAACCGTCTGACCGCCAATTATATTTTTAGTATGCTCACCAAACTTTAAAAAAAGTTAATTTAATAATGAGGAATATTACTTTATGAAGTGCATGACGGTTTTAAGAAAAACATTTTTTGAAAACGCAATTTTTAACCTAAGTATTGTAAAAAAAAACTAAACTAGCTTTTCGTTAAATAGTGTGTCTCGGTCTTTTTAAAATTCCCATCAACATATTAACGATCGCCCTCTGCAGACTGCAGGGGACATTTTGCATATTGTATTTTTTTCAATGCAGGGTCTTGGAAGTACAGTATATGCACTACTTTGGAGCTGTGCATGTTTTCCTGAACAGACACGATTTATGGCGTCTGGTCTGTTCATAACGAAAAGTGCCCAAGAAGGTTGTGTCTCAAGCACATACTCAAGGAGCCATTTCCTATGCTTTAAAACTATGTTAAAAAAGCTTCCGTGTACACTTATTATAATTTCCGTGCGATCTTTGTCAAATTTAAAGAAATATTCAACTCTAAGTGCAGCACCGCTGGTATGTATTGTTAAGGTTTGACGACTGCGATACTAATACAGCAGCAACAACAATAACAACAATAATATTATTACTGCCAGCCGCTACTACTACTACTACTACTACTACTAGTACTACTAGTACTACTAGTACTACTACTACTACTACTACTTCTACTACTACTACTACTACTAATACTACTACTACTACTACAACTGCTACTACTACTTCTACTACTACTACTAATACTACTACTACTACTTCTACTACTACTACTACTACTACTACTACTACTACTACTACAACTACCATTATCACTAGTACTACTATGACTAGCTCTACTACTACTAATAATACTGATTTAAATAACTATATTACTTATATTTAAGGTCGTGCTTTGAAGAGTCACACAGTTGGGGCGCGCCACGAAGGAACTGATTTGGTTGCATTCTTCGCTACTCTGAACATCTACGCCACGAATCTTGGTGTTGCCCAAAATGTAAAGTTTGATACCATCAATACCAACGTCGGCTCGGCATATAATCAACACGTGGGAGCTTTTGCTGCTCCGGTGTCCGGTGTGTACGTTTTCATGTCAACACTTCTGTCTTACCAGGGACACAATGAGCATTTCAAACTGGTCCGCAATGGGAATGGTATTTGTAATATGTACGTGGGCGGAGGAGGTGGTGGTTGAAATTGGGATACCAGTGCCGGTAGCTTTGTTTTGTTTCTTAACAAAGGCGATGTGATTGCCATACAGAATATGGATGCTACGGAGTCACTCTATGGGGATCACTACTGTTATTTCTCCGGGTTTCTTCTGAAAGAGGTTGAGCAAGACCCATCAATTGTTGGATAAATATCGTGTACTTTTACACTGTCTTAGCCAGCATTTAAGAAATAAATAGTGAAAAAAAAACAAAAAATATTGTTTTGTTTTTCGTTGGTTTTATATGGTTCGTTTTACAAAAACAGACTTTTAAAAAGAAAGTGAAACTCCAGTTGAATCAGCAGTAGTTTTGTCAGGTTTTTCAACAAAGTTGATGTGATTGACATATAACATGTGGATTATAGGGGAGACAATTCATGTGGATTATCGGGGAGACAATTCATGCATGTTACTATTAGTTATTCGTTATTCTCTGTGTTTGTTTTTAAAGAAACGGAGAAAGAACTATCAATTGTTGGACAACTGTCTTGTACATGCACGCAGAAGAAGAATGATTATCAGAAATACAATTTCTTTTATTCTTTTTTGAAGGTTTTATTCGACTCGTTTAACAAATAACAACGGGCTTTTGTGCAACTCTAGTTGAATCAACAGTAGATTGTTCTTATCATCACGACGGACCTCATGACCTTCACCAATCGCCGAACAATTAGACACAATATGAAGAAGAGAAACTCCAAAAGCTGCAGCAGTATTGCAGTTTTATCATACACACCTCTGTGGTCCTTTATTTATGGCAAGGAACCAATTGCCAAAACGGTACAGTACGGCACAAAACGAAACAACATATACACATAGTAGAATAAAGCTGGGGTCACCGCCTTGGAACGGTCAATGCTAAGCATTGGGGGTTTAAACCAGTTAATGAGCGCTCAACCTCANCTTGTTTTAACAATTTCTTAGTTAATAAACGATTACAATCATTAAAATCTTTAACACAAGAACATGCTCTAGCGTATCGTACCAACTGCGAAATGTAAATACCATAATGTACAAGACGTCATAAAACTACCTACACAAAACAAACATTGTCGATTACAATTGGGGTCGTCTCCTTTGATTGATTGGTCAATGTAGAGCATCGCATTGGGGGTTACGCCTGTTAAAGGAGCCTAAAACTCACATTTGGTAGACATCAGCTCGTCTTTGCTAAATACGTTTACAAACTTAGTATACGGAGTCTACAATACATACTCAGTTCATCATCCTGTAATTTCAGGGAAAACCCGCAATACATGTTCAGACAAAATAATTAAATAGTTGTGTGATGGTTGTTATATACAATTGTATGAAAATATATTAAATAATATATTCTTTATAATTACAAAGAAATCATATTGTATTACCAAATAAATGTTATCAAACGTGAGTAAAATTCTAAATTGTTTTTCAACTTCAACTTTCACCGAAGAGTAAAAATATAAGATCATGGTCTACGTCACCCCTTGTTCGTCGATAAACAAAACTTGCTGCAGATAAACCGAAATTCAGACTAAAATCACTGTTGACCAACGAATAATCACGAGAATCGGTTCGCATCGAAGTCATGTAGATAATACGCACCGATAATCTGTTCTAACAGTACCTAGTCTACTGACCACCACTTGCCATTATTAGAATATTTTGATCGGAGAAGAACCAGTGTAATTTATTGCATTTCTTGTGTCAATGGATTCACATAAAATTTGGTTTTTCCCGACGTGAACTTCGTTTTATGTATAATAATCACGTCATAAGTTATCATATTGCACATGTTTATGTGAAAAAACAACACACATTTTCCCTTATATAAACTAGTATTATCATATAAATGTTCCTAAAATTAACACTATCATCATGTCGCTAGCATAAATGGAAACGATTTAACATGTACTTGTATAACAAAGCCTGTCTCACAAGAGGAATATGTATGTTGCCTCTCGAAGTCGCCTTACGGTGTTAATGCTACGAACAGAAGGTTATGATTCGTTCTCTTAAGAAAACAATGCATATGATCTTTACCCCGGGAAAACGGGGCTTAATGCATAAGCCTAAAGTGTCGCTCCTGATTAGTATATGCGGTCTGCACAGGCTAAACAGGGACGACACTTTCCGCCTAAACTAGACTTTTTTTTAAGAAAATACTCCATTTAAACGAAAAATACAATAAAAGCGGAAAGTATCGTCCCTGATAAGCTTTTGTGGACTGCACAGACTTATTTTTGACATCAGTTTACGTATATGCATTTAAACCCCGTTTTCACAGAGCGAGGCTAATAACAATACGATGTACATGTATTCGACATAAATCTACATGTAAGATTGGACAAGGTGAACATTTGTTTTACAGAATGGTGATTTCGAAGAAATAGTTTGAATGGTATTACAATATATATTTTTTTAAAGGGACCTGTACACATGTTTTCGGAATTTATGAAGTTTAAATACCGTAACCTTAAGCATTTAAGGAATTTATAGTAGACCAGCACACAATTATTTTTTTATAATATTGTGTATGCTCTCCCACCCGGGATATCAAACAAGGTCGGTCGTATTAAAAGCCTCTTGCCCTCATTCCTCGGCCATTACCACAATTTAATTGCACTTTGCATATAAAAGCTTATATACGTGTCCACGTGTTGACACAACTTTTAACGAAAGATCGTGCGATCGCCGTTCCCTTTCTACAAAGTCACCGCCTATCGCAACGCAATTAAGGTGTGCTTATACATTTTTAAAATATGTTAAAGATATCTGAACCTGTTTGTGTTCATTTGCGAAAGAGTTCCTCTGGTTGCCAATGTTAGATACGGTCCATATTGGAAATGTTCACCACGAAGAACACTTTTGATTTAGGACAATGTTCTGAAATCCACCGACCAAATCAGGTATGTTCGGGGTTGCAGTTCAAAAAAAAAAAAATCTTATCTCACGAAGAGTGAAATTTGTCCTGTTTGCGGGAGCTTTATTCTGGTAAAGGTTAGTGTGATAACGATCCAACGCGGAATGCTTCCTCTCTTCATCGCGTCAACGATATCTCTGTTCACCACATGACAAAATTACGAAAGGTTATTATTGGCATTCATAGTCAGCCCGTCGTTCACTCGATGCTGAATAATGTGTCTTGTTCTGAGAAAACTGGGCAAAATGCTTGTGCGTAAAGTGTCATCCCAGATTAGCCAGTGCAGTTCGCACAGGCTAATCCGGGACGAAACTTTCCGCCCTAACTGGATTTTCGCTAAGAAGAGACATCATTTAATCGAAAAATATCATAAAAGCGGAAATTGTCGTCCCTGATTAGCCTGTGCGGACTGCACAGGCTAATCTGGGGTGATAATTTACGAACAAGCATTTTGCCCGGTTTTCTCAGAACACGACACAAATCATCCCCTGAAGATCCATGGACAAGATTTATATCTTGTTTCCTCAGCTGGGATGAACGCGGACCTTTTCTGGATGGTGTACATTTGGGTGTTTCAAACAGCTGCATATGGTTCTCTTTTTTCTTATTATTAATAACTGGGTAATCATTAAATATACTAAATATACATGTGTCCCAGTTAGTATTTTTAATATCATACATACATATACACTGATTTTCATAGGTTTGTGGTAAACTTTGGTTTATTTTAACTTATTTAAATAAGAAAACAATTCTATTTCCTTATTTTGCACGAAGAAAAACTAACGAACTGTTCCTCTATCATGAAATAGACATTAATATCTTACAATACATTTTTTTAATATCGTACTCCAATTAAAATTATTTGTTAAGAAATTCTTAGCACTTCCTTGTTCGGATTAAATAAGGAATAATGCCCCGGTTTCGTTGTCCTTATTCAGCCATTACAATGGACCTGGTGTATAAAACAAATCAGTAGGAAGAATTTATTTATTAATATCATTCGTACGTGTAAAATAATAAAAAGTTTTAAGTTTATTTGATGCGATATTAATGTTCATAGTAGAAATTGTTAGTTCGTTTGAACAAGAAAACATATTCAATCGCAAAGAAGAAACCTGAACATTTATCATGTTATATAAAACAAATGTATTCTAGTTTCTTGGCAAACTTGCTTTATGGAAAGATAATAGTAAAAATTCATTCAATAAGAATGACCAACATCGACTTTTAAACCATGACAACCGAGTTTAATTCAGTTAAGAAATGTACTGGGTTCTGAATGGCTGGATACTATTGTACTTACATAAATTATCGGAATAAAAAACGTTCATTTGATTCATGAACGTAAATCAGTAAATGACACGTGTTATTTTTTTTATAATTTAAACAAATTTACACATCAACTGACATCTGCAGTCGGAATAATTAACGCTTTGACAAAAAAAGTAATTACAATTAATACAATAATAAGTATTACATTTATACAGCCCCACATTTTCTGTAGATACTATTGCATGGTGTTTTGCCACAAGTTACACATGTAATATAGTAAATAAACGTAAAATGACGCTTTATATGTGCAGACATAGTAACCACAATAGAAATACACATCGCTTGCCTTCTTTTGGATTCATGAATACATAATTGAACATCGCTTACAGTGGGAATATTTGTCTTATTCGTCTATGATAGCTCTTTTCACACAAAACAAACACCGTATGCAAAATAGCAAAATAGCAATTCACTTTATGCCATGAGTCATCTATTACTAAAACCCCTCAACATGTTAGCTGAAGTATATTTCCCAAGCCTGTTTTCGAATCTGAGCAAACCCCCATATCAACAAAAAAAAACAACATAATGTGGTTTAATTGAAGACAGTAGTAACAAAATGATGTTTAATAGCAAGATTAATATTTTTGCATTTTAAATTCCTTATACATGGTTTGCATTTTATTATTAGTATTTATTACTATTACAGGTTATAAAAAGTTATTTGTAAACTGCATAATTAAAATGCGATTTCATTTATTCAATAACACTTGATATCCTGCATTTTTATATATGAGCCTCGCTGTGTCAAAAGGGGTTTTATGCATGTGCGTAAAGTGTCGTTCCAGATTAGCCTGTGCAGTTCGCACAGGCTTATCAGGGACGACACTTTCGGCTTTTATGATATTTTTCGTTTAAAGAAAGTCTCTTCTTATAGAAAATCTAGCTTTGGCGGAAAGTTTCGTCCCTGATTAGCCTGTGCGGCCTGCACATGCTAATCTGGGATGACACTTTACGCACATGCAATAAACCCCTTAATCTCAGAGCGCGACTCATATTTTTTTAAAGTTGAAACCATACCAGAACAGTCATATAATTTTCGTTTTACTGAGCGTAAGCATTTTGTATTTTGTAAACACGTGACTGAAGACTCTTTTTAACTACATATTTTCGTCACAAATATTAAATCGTGCGTCAAAACTCAAGCTGTCTCAAAATATGTATCTTTTGCGAAAACCCGGGCAGCCGGGGGCAAATTTGACTTATTTTGTATCCACATTTAAATGTTTCCCTGAAAGGTCAAAGTGGAAGGTCCGCACATGCATGCAGTCGTTAAGGAGGAGGGGGCTGTAAATAAACGTCAAATGCCTTTTTTTCAAGAATGTTGGTTTTTATTAACAACACCTGTCAAAGCAATGTTCCTCTTAATATGACAGCAATGTATTATTATATTAAGCATTAATATTTAACAAAATATATTTTTTTTCCAAAATATCGTTTCGTCCGGCGATGTATAACGTGTGGGTTATGCACAATAGAAAGAGTACCGAAACGCCGTGGTATTGGTTATTATTGGTTTATAGACAATACGTGCTACACACAATTGCTTCTCTTCTTTCCCAAACGCCTACTTGTTTATTTGGACTAATCAGTTGAGGCTGAAGACGACACACGAACTAAAGAGAAATCACATACATATATGACACACTTTAACGAATGATTGACATTTACAAAAATTACTAGTAAGTCGTAGAATAAATGTAAAATTATTATCGCAGTTGTTCTGGTCTTTTTGTAGCTCAACTTGTATGACCTAATTCCAGTGCATTCACGAAATTGGAAGATAAGCAGACTTTAAAGCACGACCAATTTAATATACTCGCACAGTCAGAGGGCAGAATGGTCGTCGCCGGTCTTGTTCGTTGGGGACTAGTTGTGCTTGGACTCATCACACGTCAGTAATTTAAATTTATACTTTAAAACCATTCATATTTGTCGGTATGACATTTCTAGGTTTAAGAATGCCTATTTCGTGGACACGTTAATTGGTGGATTTATAATTTTGCCAAAACCATTCATATTTTAAACACGCAGAATCTCATGCTCGACTCACACAAAACGCTTGCTAACGCACCAAAACGCACGCAAACACAAACGTAAATTATTTGACAATAACGTTTTGCGATTTGATCGACGTATTTCAGAATGTGCTTGTATTCCACCGCCTGTTCATCAGAACGATAACTCAGTTGATGACATTTACCTATTTGAAGGCGTGCACAATAAGTAAGTGTCTAATTATGTCTAAACTGAAATAACAAATCAGTGTGTGTGTTCGTTTGACGATTACGATTCTGCTCATGTGCATAAGCAATTTAATGACCAGCCGTGTATCGTATTACGCCATTGTTTTGTAGGTTGCGTATTCACATACTTGTTCTACTGTATATAATTTCTTACTTTATGCATGTAAAATTAGTTCCGAACATCCGGGAACCTTACATCGTCTGCTACGGCTCTCACTGAAGTCTCGCTATGTGAATCAACATCAAATCTCGCAGCACGATACTGGGGGATACAGGTTTCGCGTGGATGCAACGTCTGCCGTCAGCGACCATGCTCTTGACCTGGTTCGATATGTTCACAGTCGTCCTTTATTGAACACCTATATCTGGCAGATAGTGTTCAATATAAAACCTTATTGTAGTTTACTTTGTATTTGTTTTGTAATAATATATGTTGTGCACGTGCGCAGACCAAATGTTTCAAATTTATAAAATCTCAAATTCGGCATCCTGTTGGAGTGTTTCAGTCTACAGTCTGATACGTGGAATTAACTGTAAACTTTGTATCTTTATGTCAGGGCTGATGTACAAAACGAATTTTGATTGCATATAGAACAATCCATATTGATATTAAACCAACTATACCGATAGAAACAGTACACTAGATATGCATGGAAAGTCGAGATATGTTACATTTGATCTTCTTATAAGTATGATATTTACTTTCACTGATCAATATTATTATTTTAACAACAGTAAAATATGCTTCAATTATTTTTGTGCCATGAATATTGTTGTAGGCATCGAAAACCATACAGAAAATGGTAATGTTTTTGCCCGTAGCGATCTTTCAACGTCTGGCCTCCCATGCAACAGTGGGGATATTCACCAAGGCAGAAACACTGTGTGTGTACCCTGAATACTTTGCACAGGCTAACCCACCGGAGTGTTGTACACAGGATCATGTGTGTAAGTTTAAAAAAAAACATGAGCCTCGTTCTGAGATAACTGGGTTTTATTCATGAGCAGGCTACTCTGGGACAACACTTTCCGTTAGACTAGATTTTTGCTAGAAAGAGACCGTTTTTAAAACAAACAAATACCATACACGGAGAGTGTCGTCCCTGATTAGCCTGTAACAAATACCCAGGCTTTTCTGTGACGACACTCTAAGCACATGCTTTACGCCCCGTTTTCTCAGAATGAGACTCATATGTATTTAACATATGTAGGCGTTAAGTTAAGACATACATATACCGATCATTAATTAATCATTAATACCGATCATTAATAGTAATTTACTAGGTGATATTGTTGGAAAGGTCATGCCGACCACAGTTGTATATGTGACGTGTTCTGAGAAAACTGGGCAGAATGCCTGTGCGTAAACTGTCATCCCAGATAAGCCTGTGCAGTCCGCACAGGCTAATCAGGGACGACAATTTCCGCTTTTATGGAATTTTTCGCTTAAATGATGTCTCTTTTGAGCGAAAATCCAGTTTAGGCGGAAAGTGTCGTCCAGGATTAGCCTGTGTAGACTGCGCAGGCTTATCTGGGATGACAATTTACACAGAAGCATTATGCCCAGTTTTCTGAGAACACGACACATATGTGTAAGTGTGATACATAACTTGTTTACAAATTACAAGTTAGTCTGATGTATGTATGTCACGAACTACAATATCGTGTTTTCATTTTCCTAACAACTGGACTGCTTTTTATTCTAATGTGTCGAAATATTAAATTGGAAAAAATACTTTTAGCGAAGCGATATTCATTTTCATACATGTGTGACGTAATTGCACATCGTTCGTTGGGAACACACAGTAACAAACACAATGTTCGTTTCTCTTTTCATCGCGATTTATTTCTATTGAATATTTTCTAATACAACACTTGCTAATGTTCGTGAAATACAATCTACAGCGCGGGGGCCAAATGGCCCCGCTACGACAAGAAAACGTGACAAATCTAACCGCAGAATCTCTGTTTCTGACCAAACCTCTACATATTGTCTAAATGTTAATTTGCACAAAATTTCATTATAACTTTGATTGGTCATTAGTGTCCGTTTCTTCACGTGCTTGTTGTTGATTGGTTTAATTCTAAATGTACTGAATCACTGACACCCTGGGAACGGAGAAACAACACTATTCAAGTATTTACACACTTATCGAATAATCCATCTAGACATGATATAAAGTTGTAATGTACTCTTATAGTTGCATAAAATTACGTTTTCCAGTGCAGAATTTTGTATGATTAATGCAACCTTGTTTGACTGATGCAAATAAGATATTACTATCTGATGCAAGTTTGTTTGACTGATGTAAATAAGGTCGGCCTATTTCAATAGTTATATGAGATAATATCAATTGAATGGCTTGTTAAATATACAGTCTCTAGATTTTGATCTTTCAATTTGTTGACCTAGTCTATTCTACAAATTCTAAAATGAATGCAAGGATATTTCGTGTTCCTTCTTGCTAATTATAAACCTTCAACCATTTTGGACCAGTATTTACTTGCTCATAATTAACTTTTAAATATTTTGAACACTTATTATTATGATATAAGATGTATCATAAATTATAACCGTTATTTTGTTTATAGATGTTGATGTAAATAATTTTTTTAACATTTTCTTACATTATTCAAACATCTATTTAATTCACACACTATTAATGTTATAAGAATAAACAATTTGCATATGCTGTATATGCTGTTACGTTACACATGTTAACACTATTATATCCTTTACTAAGAAGACACTGACCAATAATCTTAACTCAGTAAATGAAACATGTTTATTGTATAAATTATTGTTATATAATGCCCATGTAAATGGATACTCAGACACAACAAATATAAACCACGACAGATTTTTACCATAAAGATACAGCATATTGTTATCACCACGCTTTTAAAAGCGTGGGGATATTGTATTGATCTCCTCTTTTTTTTATCGGACCATATTTCCTCCTACACTATTAGCAATAGAACATTGAAACTTACACACATGGTAGCTATGAGCATATGGGCGACGGTGACGGTGATCTGACCCCTGGGTCAAAAGTAATTGGTAAATAAATGGGTAAAATGGGTGAAAAAAAATATCATTTTACTAACAACGTGCGACGCACATGATAATAACTTTTGACCCAGGGGTCAGATCAAAGTTCCAAATAGTGCACCGTCGCACGTATGCTCATAGCTACCATGCGTGTAAGTTTTAAGGTTCTAGTGCTAAAAGTGTAGGAGGAGATAGAGGAGAATGGGGTTTGGGGTTGGGCCCAAAATTTAGTTTTAACATAACTTCTTCATTTATTCACCAATTGACGTGACGTCACTTTAAAACTGAAATTGTCTTATGTCAATACGATCTATCTCGACCATCCATGTCGCGGCGTGGGGATACGCGTCGGCATCTGCCGCGCCATTTCTAGTTTAGATTTAAAGTGTCTGTCGGCTAGTTCGAATTGATTTACCGAGCTGTTCTTGCTACCAAATATACACAGGCTGCAGCGGAACATGTTCACGTTCTTGTACGTTCGATGGCCGGAAGTTTTGCCGAATTGCGGGTGCGGGTGGCAGGCGGACGGTCATCCTGGACGACAACATCCTGTGCAACGCCGCAGACCCGTATCGAGGAGAGCTGAACGTTCTGGTGCATGAGTTTGCGCACACCGTGCATCTTTATGGTCTGGACAGCGCTTTGACAAACAGAGTAAGTTCACATGGATTCAATACACAATATATGTTCTTCATTCATCTCCAAAGACGTCATACTTTTCCGACGAGTAGAGTCTCGGTAATAAATAAAAATGAGCTTCGCTCTGGGAAAACCGGGAGTTATGCATGTACGTTGAGTGTCGTCTCAGACCGACATTACACTTTTAAGTTTTATGGAATTAATCGTGTAAATGAAGTCTCTTCTAAACACATATTCAGTTTAGGCGGTTAGTGTCGTCTCTGATTAGCCTACGCAGCCTACCCTGCCCGCGTAGTTTTCCGGGACGACACGCTACGCACATGCATTAAGCCCCGTTTTCCCAAAACTCGGCTTATATGTTTTCGAACGATAGTACTTGCTGTTAATAACACAAATTTCACTCCCGATAAAGGTTCTGGCGTTTCATTTTATTATTCCTTAAGTCGATTTATTTTTGTTGTTCGGTCTGTGAATAAGATAATTTCAAAAGTCATGAACTAGAATGACAAGAGTAAGATTATAGCGATAATACACGTTTTCGAGGGCATGATCATCTGCGGACGCTCGAAAAATCCGTTCCTGCCCGAGTTCGCAGCAGGAACGGATTTTGAGAGCCCCCGCAGATGATCATGTCCGAGAAAATGTGTATTTTCGCTATTATTGCATAAACAAATCACACAAACCAACATAAATTAAAATAACATTGAAAACAATATGTCTTGTTCATCCGACATCGACAAAATGATTTGATTATTTTATATGACGTCATACAGTTCAATGTTGTGTTTTACATATGCCTTACTCGGTCATCATCAGGAATGACGAGGCTTTACCTTCGGATAGGCAGTTTTCCTTTAATAAGGGAAGAAACTGCGCGTGGACCAGGTTATGGATATGAACAACACATAATAGTGCTTGAACGACACGTGAATCGCCTTGTTAATACACGATCTCTCCCGTTCAAGCCCTCCTTTTGCCAAGATTCTGCACCCCGCCAGAGAGCATTATAGATAGAGTTTATGCAATAATTGCTGAACAAAAGCAAAAATGTGCTCGATTCGTACATGATCGAACACGTTTGTGAACTAGATTTGACTCCGCTGCGTCGAGATAAGGAATCCCCTTGTTTTATCTCGTTCCATCGGACATTTACTTGTGTTCTATTTCAGTGAATTAAACAAGATAATTATGTTAAAATAGTGTTGTTTTCACTATGTTACTGTTTTTGAACTTTCTGCAGATCCTCAACGCCTATAGCAACGCTCAGTCACACAACCTCTGGTCAGACCATTATGCTATGCACGATGCCCAGGAATATTTCGCTGTCGCGACGTCGGTGTTTTTCGGTGCTGATCACCAAAAAGATACAGAAGGCAATAGCGGGCCGCACATGCCGATGTAATATTTAACAAACACACATTATTATACATAAGACAACGGTATACTAAACAACATATAAGTATGTATCTCCATCGAATAGAACAGCGTGTTTTGATGAATTCTACACATTTGTATTCCAACATTAGAGTAATATTACAACATTTTCATGCCCAAAACCCGCGATACGTCTTAAACAACTACTGTCTGCAGTGAAGTCGGCTTAATGGCTTCCATCGACAAAAATATCACCAATCGCTAAAATTGTACAAACAGCTCTTTAAAAACAAACCTTGTTTAGATTTTACTTATAAATGTCTTCAGGTGCGGCAGCTCAGTGTGTTCCACGGAGAACGCCGGGAAAAACCACCTGCACCAACGTGACCCCACCTTGTACGGCATCATCCAGGCGGTGTTCTCTGGTGGGGCAAACCACACCTTCAACATCGGACCTTGCACGCACTAGAAGCATCTACGTGCATCCAATTTGGATATTAATTGAAGGAATGTGACATGTTCTTCATTAATAAAATGTTCTAGAAGCATGTTTCAATTCATATATTCATGATGTGTTTACATCAACATCGGACCCAGCACACACAAGATGCCGCGTCGTGTATTCAAATGATATGAACATTGATCAGGGAAAACGGAGCTTAATGCATGTGTGTAAAGTGTCGTCCCAGATTAGCCTGTGCAATAGGCACATTCTAATGAGGAACGACACTTTCAACTTTAACTGGATTTTCGCTTAGAATAGACGTTCAATAAACGAAAAAGAAAACATAAAAGCGGAAAGTGCCATCCCGGTTTAGCCTGTGCAGTCTGCACGGGCTTATCTGGGACGACACATTATACGCAAATGCATAAAGCCCCGTTTTCGAAGAGCACTGCTTATATAGATTGTAGGAATGTGGAAGGTTTTTCATTAATAAAATGTTCTAATAGCATGTTTCAATTCATAAATGAATGTTTGAGATGCTGCGTTGCTTACGATGAATACTAATGGTACAAGCACACCAGCTTAACACATGGTACAAGCAGAACGCTATGGGATATGTGTGTCTCACCTTACGATGAATACTTATGTTACAAGCACTCCAGCTTAACACACGGTACAAGCAGACCGCTATGTGATATGTGTGTCTAACCTTACGATGAATACTTATGTTACAAGCACTCCAGCTTAACACACGGTACAAGCAGACCGCTATGTGATATGTGTGTCTCACTTGTAAGATAATTGAATGTGTAAGAATGTTCTACATTCTTACTAAGAGATAGCGTTCATAACATAACGATTCGGCAGCAAGCGTGTTATCATTATTAACATATACAGCAAGGTTGAACCACCAAAAGTCACACATATTTAAAACACAATGTAGTATTAATGAATATACCTTGAGTCGTCTACATAAATAACATTGTGCCATTAAGTCTCATTGATACGTGTACCTCAAGTGCAATGTTGCGTCATTTAATATCATTGAGTCGCGTACCTCAAGTGCAATGTTGCGTCATTTTATATTATTGAGTCGTGTACCTCAAGTGCAATGTTGCGTCATTTAACAAAATGCGTTTTTACTTGATGTTTTCTTCAGCATGGTTAAAACAACGAGTTGATTCACATATCTTTTCAGTTTGAGATATTGTCATATAAGGAAACAATATGCATTTCAAACTAATGCAATTTGTTTCAAGACCCTGTTTAGTCTAGTTTAAACATATTTATTTCTTTTGCAAGTACAATATATAACAATACACAATTCAATCGATATCAGAAAAGGATTGAAACGGAAGAAATAATTCTTATAGAGTAGCTCTCTTTGGGATTAAATTTACACGTAATTGGCAGTATATTAGGAACAATATAACTTAGTTTAAGATCCTCTTTGAGTTAACCAAATTTTAACATGTACTATAAATTGCTGGCAAACGACAATCTACAATAAAAATCCATACATCGGTTTTCATCAGTGCAACGAGGTTAAACTTTATTTAAACGTGGGTGTATTTCTCTCCTGTTTCTGTTTTTAAGCGTTAAATCGAGTTTAAGATAACACACTATCTTATCGATTTGAGTGCATGTCAAATTCTTACTCGACACACTTTTACGTCCATTAATATGTGGACATTATACAGTACACGGATTAAAACCCAGACCACGAAAATATCGCATGCATTAATGGATGTTACATTAATGTGTTTTATGAACATATATGTATTTGTCTAGTTGTTATAATCGTGTCATACATCTTTATCAAACTTTTAAGGTACGTGTAATATTTTTCTTTATTGAACAAGTTGTTTTACTTTCGATGTAATGAATGATATCCAACAAATATTTAGGCCAAACAAAAAATAGTCTTAGTTCAGGGAACCCGACCGACCCTATTTTTTGCCCCCGACCCTAACGATTGTTTTGGTCCTCGGAAAAAAAATCCGATGGCGAAGTTTTTCGCCGGTACGGTACGGTACGAGTTTTACCTATAGGGAATTGTATCCGATGACGACAGATCCATTTGTTTACGCTTTATAAACATGGCGGCGTCCACGTCTCTAATGTTGACGATTAACATCGCAAATTGTGACCACAAAAAAGGCTGTCAGGTTATGACGGTTACCCCAACCTCATCAACAGCAGCTGAGATTCATGTGCCGGTGGATGCACAACGATATGGCGTTAAATTGCTTGTGGGAACATCGCTGGATGGGACATCTCTCTGGGAGGTATACTCGTCTCATACGTTTAACCGTACGTTTTTGTAACATTTTGAGAGATAACCTTTAATGTTGAAGGGTTGTTTTTTCTGAAATTTCATCTCAGCACAATTCGGTTCCCAAGTAATAGATTCATACCAAATTTTTGCTAAAAGTCGATGTTAACATGGTTAAAACCGGAATTGAAGTACTGAATTTTTCACTACTAAAATTGTCCGTCAGTGTTTACATTACCCGAACGTTTGCATTTTGGTAGATTCTGTTCCAAACACTGCTCATTAAAACAGGAACATGTTAGAGACGAAATCATCAATGATAAAATATCTGCAGCCAATTGTATAAATCTGGATAACTCTTATCCAGCGGATAACTTTTGGTTATCTTCAATTTTAGATATAGTAAAATGAAGATAACCAAAAGTTATCCGCTGGATAAGAGTTATTCAGATTTATACAATTGGTTGCCGATGTCTAACACCGATTGGAATAAATCCATCAACTTACTTCAAAATAAGTCAAAATTCAGCGCATCTCAACTACAGAAAATCTAAACATCTATTTTTAGCACAATGCACATATCTCTCTTTTTTTCCATCCGTGACTTTTCTGAAGTTCACCAGTGTAAGCGCAAAAAATTACCTGGTGCGCCTGTAATAGGTACGAAGGTACGAGTGGCGATTGCATCCCGCGATTATTTCTTGGAATTTGATTGGAAGCGGCACCAGCAGAAAGTTGGTTCCCGGTTAAAAAGATGGTACCAATAACAAAGGAAAGAATCAACATTTTTTATAGAAATTGTAATAGATGTTTTTCCCGTCTTGTGCTGTCTTAAAAGAGCTTATCAAATTCTGTAAGTACCATTAGTGTGCATTATGTACCCGTTTATCGATTCGCTAACATTATAAAGGCTGTCAGCATCTGATTCGCATGGTAAACTTGTATTTTGTGTGAGTGTTTTGCTAAGGCATGGCCACACGTGTACGAACAATGATCGTTTAGTCCCATTTCATTTAATAGACGCTTGTTATAGCGAACAGATGGTATAATACATATTTGATAAACAGAATCAAAGAATTCTGTACAAATTTAAGTAGCTAAATAACTGTTTTTGCATTCAATCGTAAAGATACAATAATAAAAGATATTGGCTTATCTCCCTTTGTTCAGTGGCAAATTGTTCTTAGGGGAAACATGCGAATTTAGGGTTAAATAAGTGCTAAGAAACGATAGTTGAAATTATTGATTTAAAACGCATTGAGAAGTTACTCTTTAAACCGATTAAGGGGTGTTGCGGCAGTTTATTTAACCGAGAATATATTTGTGGCAACACCGATGCTATTATCACAACCCAATAGTTTTGTTATCAGAACCATCGCACATTTATGACCGAGTAGGTTCATAATAGGTACTCAGTGGTTCGATCCCAGGTGCGGTTAACTTTTTTTATTCTTTTTTTCTTTCTTTTATTTCACTCTTGTTTTTTTTTCCTGGAGCTCTTTAGTCCTGTTGTTTACATTAATAAATTTAAAGCATTTAATCACAAACTCCAAAACATGCCGAAATCTGTCAACAAGTCCCTGTTATGGAGGATTAAGGTCGAGTTTGATACTGTATGGTCTTATGTTTGTGATTAAATATTGTATTAGTGCTGTGTTTTAGTAAGCCGTTGTGATCCCAATTAAGATTGTAAACAATCTATAATGTTTATGCATAACAGTCTGTGTACCGGTACTTGGGTTTCGCCTAATTGCTGTATTTTAGGAAATTTGACATAGACGGTAGGGATAGTTGAACAAAAAAATCTCTGTTAAAAGTGCGGTGACCCCCCTTTTTTATTTTTGTTTTATGATAACAATACGTAGATGAACATATTTGAGCAGTTTCGCAAAAAGTTATTAGATAGAACTTTTTTAACTTCCATTTTTGTGTTAAAATAGTAAAAAAAATACGTTTTTTTGGGTGACATAAAAATTATAAAAATTAAAATTTCTTAAAATTTAACTTGTGTTCTCCATTTTTTGGTAGTTTGTGGTTTAATTAAATGGTATATGATATATATTATCTTATATAATATCAATATGTTGCCAATTTCATAGGTTATTAATCATTTTTATGCAATTAGAGATTTTTCAGATTTAATGAAAAAGTACATGTTATAAAATGGTGAATAAAATCAAAACAAGGCCGGTGACCCTATGTTTTTATTTCATTTTTCATATAGTATTTGTATGTAGTACTTGAATATAAATTTTGAGCAAAAGTTATTAGATGGAAAAAAATTAGCAAAACTGCCGCAACACCCCTTAAGACGGTACAATTATTGAAGAATTTTAATTTTATTGAAACATTCACTTGAAATCTCTACGCAATGGATCGAGCTAATGACGACCCAGAACCTCGTAAAGGAACGTTGACTGAAAAGGGCGTAACATACGAACTAGATGTCAAAAGCAAAGAAAGAATGCATTTAATTAATAATTTGAACGATCTTACAACTAGCCTAATTGACACTCTAAAATGTGAACCATACCTGAAGTGGTGAAATCAAAATACACAATTTGGCTTAGTGCTTATGAACAATTATTGTCAGTTCAGGAAGAAGTACAAAGACAACTTGACTTAAAACAGCCAAACATGATCACGAATTATTTGAAAAACAATCTGTGGACTTCTTGACCATGAAGCGTGCTGTAGAACAGTGGTTCATGGAACGATCACAGGGCCGCGCAGGCACCAAAAGCGATGAAAAATCTGTGCAAAGCAGTGTCAAGACATATGTTTCAAGCCACGTTTCAATTGAGAGGGTCAAAGAGGACCAGAGAAAGGCAGAGTTTCTTGCCAAGCAAGAAGCCCTTAAACAGAAAAAGGCCATAGCTGAAGAAAAACTACGCCTGAAACTGAAAGAAGAAGAACTTGAAATACAAACTGAAATAAATGTCAGTGACGCTAAATTACGA
Organism: Dreissena rostriformis; assembly: GCA_007657795.1. Classification (NCBI taxonomy): domain Eukaryota; kingdom Metazoa; phylum Mollusca; class Bivalvia; order Myida; family Dreissenidae; genus Dreissena; species Dreissena rostriformis. Next base: position 39,777 of record VMBQ01003905.1, read on the forward strand.
ATTTTGGCTGACTTACACAACAGTATTCTACAGGATAGTGCCTTTGAAATCAAACCACAAATTTCCCGATGCAAGCGCAATAAAAATTGACAAAACTCAAGAACCATTCGGAATAAGTGTGGCCCGTGAACTTAGTAAGCCACGTGCGGAAATCAATAAATTCTCTGGCTCAGCATCTGACTACACAAGATTTAAAAGACAATTTCAATCAAGAGGCAGCAACAACACAGATTGCTACGACGAGAGGCTCAATTATCTGCTTCAATTTACAACAGGAGAAGAACACAAAAGTGTAACAGGACATTCTAATTTTAAAGCGGAAACTGGTTACAAGGCAGCCTTCCAAGAGTTCAAAGAGAGATATAGCGACGCTGACGTCATCGCCCAGACGTACATCAAAAAGGCGCTAGATTTGCCCATCATCAAGGCAGACGATCCAAAAGCACTTGACGAATTCGCCATGTTTCTTCGAGAATGCCAGTTCGCGGTTAAGGATGTTGACGCTGGGCGAGTACAAGAATACTCCGAAAATTTAAGGGCAATTGTACAAAAATTGCCATTCTATCTACACGACAGATGGCGAAACTTTGTGTAGGAGCAAAAAGGAAAGGATCAAACCATAAAATTTGAAATGTTAATGAAATTTGTAAGAAAAGAGGGCAAAATAGGACCCTGTGTATGGGAAAGAAATGCTCATGAGCAAGACAACTAAATCCGCAAATGTTAGAGACAAACAAGTGCCCAAATCGCGGCGAACCCTGGCGACAATAGTTAGTGACAATAGGGGAAATAGCTCTGCTACAAACCCATGCTCATTTAGTGCAGGGCATCACAACCTGTGTGACTGTAGAAATATCACTTTGAATTCTCTTAAGGACAGATACACTTTCTTGAGAACAAAGGGTTTGTGCTTCAGCTGCCTTAAAACGGGCCAAAGGAAACCTGAATGTAAAAGGAAACTAACATGTAACATTTGCAAAAGGCTACATCCCACCATCCTTCACGTACAGCCACGTATAGAAGCAGTAAACTCAAAGGAAGCCAATGCAACTATGGCTGCAAACACAGGTCAAACAAATGCAGCGCGTACGGGGGCTGGCACCGCATTGCCAATTGTGCCAGTAAGAGTAAAGGCTAAAAGCAGTGACAAGTTTGTAGAGACGTAAGCCTTCTTGGATTCGGGCAGAACTGCCACGTTTTTGCTCAGATAGAGTGTTGCACTTACTTGGGATCGAGGGAAAGAAGACCATTCTGAACCTAACTACTCTCGGAATGGAGCAGAAACAAACCACTAGAGAGGTAAGGGGGTTGGAGATCAGCTCCTTGGATGGAGAGCCCACAATAGAGCTTCCACCGGTATTTACTCAGCCGTCCCTGCCGTTATCAAGAGCAGATGTCAAAAGTGAGGAAGATGTCACTGGATGGCCTCACCTGAGAGACCTAGAGATCGAAAGGATAGACAATGAAGTGGACCTATTAGTAGGTGTAAATGTATCCAAGGCAATGGAACCATGGGACATTATTGCTAGTTAAGACGGTGGTCCTTTCGCAATATAGACCATCTTCGGGTGGGTTGTTAACGGCCCACTAGAAGTCTCTAAAGAAGACACAGAAAGTTTTGCAAAGGCAAACTTCATCAAAGGATCTGCGTCATAAGAAAGCAGGTTAGAGACCACTTCAATACAGACTTTCCCGAAAGAAGCATTGACGACAAACTCGAAAATTCAAGAGAAGATTGTCAGTTTATGGAATCCATGAAACAGTCGCACAAGCAGAATGACCACTTCTTTTTAAATTTTCCATTTAAACACCAATGTGTAGTTATGCCAAACAACAAAAAACAAGCAGAGCAAAGGCGGACCATGCTGTCAAAGCGCTTTGATAAAGATGCACGATTTCTAGAAGCGTATAACGATTTCATAAACAAGGTCATTGAAAAGGGGTACGTTCAAAGGTTTTTACCGGACGACAAGCCTGAAGATGGCAAGGTCTGGTACCTGCCTCACCATGGTGTATTCCACCCAAAGAAAAACAAAATCCGAGTAGTGTGTGACTGCGCTGCACGTTATGGAGGGACATCCCTGAATGACCAGCTCTTGCAGGGACCAAATTTGACGAATACACTGGTCGGCACCTTAACCAGATTTAGACAGGATGAAGTTGCAGTTACGGGGGACATAGAAATTATGTTCTACCAAGTACATGTATCCCCTAGCGACAGAAATTTCCAGAGGTTCCTTTGGTGGCCAGTGGGCGACACAAATGCAAAACCAGTGGAGTTTCAAATGGTTGTGCATTTGTTTGGATCAACATCATCTCCTAGCTATGCCAATTATGCGCTGCGGCAAACCGCAGAAGAAGCGAGAGGAAAGTTCAATGACAAGGTCGTTAACACTGTGTTGAGGAACATGTATGTGGACGATTGTCTGAAATCTGTTAAAACAGAAGATCAGGCGATATCATTGGTTAAAGATTTGCAAGCGGTCCTCAAAGGAAGAGGGTTCCACATATTGAAATGGGATAGCAACAGCAGAAGGGTTATGCAGTCCATTCCAGTACAAGAAAGGGCATCCGAGATAAAAGACCTCGACCTCGACTCTGACCAGTTGCCCTTAGAGGGAACTCTATGCGTGAGCTGGAACCCCGATACAGATGTTTTTAGCTTCACTGTCGACGTTAAGGATCATCCACATACACGTAGAGGAATTTTGCCCACAGTCAGCAGCATCTACGACCCTCTAGGATTCCTAGCGCCTATGATCCTCAACGCGAAATCATTGTTACAACAGCTTTGTCAGCTTCAACTTTCTTGGGATGAACCCATTCCTGAAAAATACGACGAAAAATGGTGTCGTTGGCTTCAAGAAATAAACGAGCTGCACAACTTTGAGGTAGGCAGATGTTTCAGACCGTCAGGATTTGGAATAGTGTCCTCGTCAGAGCTGCAACATTTCGCCGACGCTGGTGAAAAGGGGAATGGAATAGTTTCATACTTGCGTATGGTCAATTTAAGTGGAGATGTACATTGCGCATTTGTTCTGGGCAAATCACGCGGTGCGCCATTGACAAAGGTAACAATTCCTAGGCTAGAGTTAACTGTAGCAACAGTGGCAGTGCGAACAGACAAAATGCTGAAACGTAAGCTGGATATTGATATCGACAAAACAACATTCTGGGCAGACAGTATGTCAGTGCTGAGATATATAGGAAACTCCACATCAAGGCTCCATACGTTTGTGGCAAATCGTTTAAGCGTTATCCATGAGGGGTCCAAACCTGATGAATGGCTCTACGTCAACACTAAACTGAACCCGGCAGACGTCGCCCCCAGAGGTTTGCCTGTTGAACGAAGACAAATGGCCTTCTACACCAGAAGACGTTGGTAGAATCGATGCAGATGATCCAGAAGCTAAGACCGCAGTAGCGAGTTGTACCAAAACAAAGCAAAAAATTAGTGACGTGGGCCCTGTCGCTGATGGAACATGTTCAGACTGTATCGAGCAACTGATAAATCATCACTCTTCCTGGTACAAATTGAAAAGAAGCATCGCCTGGATTCTGAAGATAAGAGACGAGTTGCGCAGACGTGCTGGTAGGAAAAATTCTCCTACACTGAAGGACGAAAACCTCAACAAAATCACACCGAGTGATTTAAAGAAAGCTGAGATCGCTGTTGTCTCCTATGTGCAAAGGCAGACTTTCAGTAAGGAGATAGAAGACCTTAAAAGGGGTCATACTCATGTGAAAAGAGACAGCTACATCAGAAAGCTGGACCCAACTTTAGAAAACAATGTTTTGCGGGTTGGTGGACGCCTCAACAAATCAAGCATGCCCGCAGAACAGAAGCATCCGGCTATCCTTCCAAAGGGACATCATTTAACGACATTATTGTTGCATCAAGTTCACGAAGATCTCATGCATGCTGGTAGAAACCACATGCTAGCCACCTTGCGAAAACAATATTGGGTAGTTAATGCGCCATCGGCAATCAGAAATCTACTCAGAAAATGTGTAATATGTCGCAAATGCAAATCGCGTGTAGGTGAGCAGAAAATGGCCAATTTACCGGAAGATCGGGTAACCCCGAATGAACCACCATTTACTAGATTAGGCATATAATATTTTTGACCGTTCGAGGTCAAATTGAAACGCAGTCGTGTTAAACGTTATTGTGCCATATTTACATGTCTCGCAAGCCGCGCCGTACACATCGAAGTCGCTTACTCACTAGATACAGACTCTTATATAAACGCTTTGCGTCGCTTTATTGCCCGTCGCGGACAAGTGAAAATAATGCGATCTGATAATGGTACAAACTTTGTGGGTGCAGAGCGTGAACTGCGTCAGGCAGCACAGGAGTGGAACTATGACCAGATAAGTGACGTTATGCTGACCAGAAACATTAACTGGAAATTCAATCCACCTACAGGCTCGCATCATGGAGGCGCGTGGGAACGTTTGATACGATCTGTAAGTTCTGCTATGAACATTACAATAAGGGAGCAGGTCTTAGACGACGAAGGGCTACAAACATTATTGTTTGAGATAGAAGCAATTCTAAACGATAGACCGAATTTAAAAGTTTCTGACAGGTTTGATGACCTGGAAGCTCTGACACCTTATCACCTATTGCTGTTGAAACATAACCCGAACTTACCACCTGGACTCTTCTGCAAAGCTGACAACTACTACAGAAGACGCTGGCGTCAGGTTCAGTATATGGCGAACCTGTTCTGGCAGCGCTTGATTCGCGAGTATCTACCGCTGTTGCAGGAACGACAGAAATGGCATGATAGAAGAAGAAACTTGCAAGTTGAAGACGTTGTGCTAATTATTGACAGCATGGCACCCAGAAACTCATGGCCAATGGGGATAATAGAAGAAACTTTGCCCGACCGCTCGGGTGCTGTTCGTCAGGTAAAGTGAAAACGGCAACGAATAAGTTAACACGGCCAATAGACAAGCTATGTGTTATCTTAGAAGCAGAATAAAGAATAAATATTTTAGCGTAATGACGCAAAAGTGATATAAGTGGACGCTCAGAGTAGATTGGTGTAAATGTTTTAATTAAATTTAAATCGGAGTTAAAGAATTTCAAAGTAATTATAAACTGAAATGCTTTCTTTGAATAATTTATTGTTTTGCTAGTCCTTGGCAACTTGGCTAAAGACTAATGGTGGGACAAATCTAGTTCGAGTTGTGAATGGTGTTCTTAAAGTTCAATACGCTACAATCGGAGCCTAAATCTCGTCATGGAAACACAAAGAGAGAAGACAGCCATACAGCTGTAGCATATTTTATCAAGTCGTGGTTGTAAATAACTAGTTTTATGTTGGTTTATGTACAATGTGTTTATTTTACTGTGTTTATTTGTATTTTGAGATGCAAATCAGTGTTGACAGTTTAAAAGAATAAGGGGTTACATTTAGTTGTTAAGTAAACACTTTGTAATTTTGTCTCGTTAGGTAAATTTTGATATAATTTGCTTTGTCTCAAAATTGGGGGCTGGTATGTGAGCACAAACATTACCTGTTGCGCCTGTAATAGGTACGAAGGTACGAGTGGCGATCGCATCCCGCGATTATTTCTTGGAATTTGATTGGAAGCGGCACCAGCAGAAGTTGGTTCCCGGTTTAAAAAGATGGTACCAATAACAAAGGAAAGAATCAACATTTTTCTAGAAATTTTAATAGATGTTTTTCCCGTCTTGAGCTGTCTTAACAGAGCTAATCAAATGTTGTAAGTACCCTTAGTGTGCATTATGTACCCGTTAATCGATTCGCTAACATTATAAAGGCTGTCAGCATCTGATTCGCATGGTTAACTTGTATTGTGTGTGAGTGTTTTGCTAAGGCATGGCCACACGTATACGAACAATGATCGTTTAGTCCCATTTCATTTAATAGACGCTTTTCATAGCGTACAGATGGTATAATACATATTTGATAAACAGAAACAAAGAATTCTGTACAAATTTAAGTAGCTAAATAACTGTTTTTGCATTCCATCGTAAAGATACAATAATGAAAAATATTGGCTTATCTCCCTTGTTCAGTGGCAAATTGTTCTTAGGGGAAACATGCGAATTTAGGGTAAATAAGTGCTAAGAAACGATAGTTGGAATTGTTGATTTAAAACGCACTGAGAAGTTACTCTTTAAACCGATTAAGACAGTACAACCAATGACTTCCAAATTGGCCTTACACTACTAAATTAATACTATTTACTTTGCGATCATTTTCGCGGTTTTTATACATACTCGTATGAAAAATAGCAGTTCTATATTTTTATTTTGACAAAATAAGCATTTAACGGTAGCAAACAGACATACTTAATCTACATGTATAAGTTTTAATTTACAATTTTTCAGATTGACGGTATCATCCCATTGTTAGAGGTTGCGGCGTTTGGTGTGAAGGTCCTCAAAATACCATGTACTGCCTAACCAACGGGAATATTGTGTCACGTTCTGAGAAAACTGGGCAAAATGCTTGTGCGTAAAGTGTCATCCCAGATTAGCCTGTGCAGTCCGCAAAGGCTAATCCGGGACGACACTTTCCGCCTAAACTGGATTTTCGCTAAGAAGAGACATGATTTAAACGAAAAATTCCATAAAAGCGAAAATTGTCGTCCCTGTGCGGACTGCACAGGCTAATCTGGGATGACAATTTACGCACAAACATTTTGCCCAGTTTTCTCAGAACGCGACACATATTGGCATCTTCCCTGGAGAAAATTTCGAACGAAGCAACAAAGAAAACTGTTGATGCCTTCCAGGTGTTAATGATGAAGTGGAAAGCACTGCCTACGAAAAAGTGGCAAGGTATATTAAGATATTAAATTGCAAATGTAAAACAAATAAACATTTAATAATTTTAAAATCAATTGATATTTTCATTTGTCTGTAGTTTAACTTTGTTTTCTACTGTCTGAATTCTTTAAGCTCATGTGTTTCCGCCTATTTTTTCATCTATAAATATTTTATTTTTTTTGAACATACACATCTTTGGTGGGTTCTAAAATGACTCTGTGTACTTTATTTTCCTGTTCCATTCAGCTCTGGAGTACAGACGGGACTTAACCGGAAGGATGAGTTGTACAATGCCATAACAGACCTGTGCGATAGAATGGATACCAAGTTTCCAAGAGAAAATGCAGTGCCTGATGGTGGTTACTTTGCGCAGGTGTGTTTGATTTATGCAGTTTGTGCTTTTAAAGAGCATATAGCAAAATGTAAAAGCAATATTTTAACAATATTTAAAACACATTTTGATACAAAATTATATATAAACAATTTGATTAATAATTAAAAAAAAATATTTTTAAATAGTTTGTTTGAATCTACAAATATCTCACGTTGGTATTGTATTTTATATAAATGTAAAAAAAAAATAATCGGAAAATTATAAAAACAATTATTGTTATTCTTTTTACAGATGGTGTGATTTGGTATTAAACTAAACTTTCATGATTAAAACTGGAGTGCCACCCTCTTTAGCTTCCTTATTTTAGTGAAACTCTTTATGTGTGTAAGACTATGAGTGGCATCAAACAAGTATTTGTTAATTTTTGGCATATTTAATAAAATATGTTGGAGGTTGCAGACCCGAAACAAGTATAAATATGACATGCTTGAAGCTACTCATTCCCATGTATACTCTTATTTTACTCTTCTGTGCTTCCTTTATAGTATTTATCATACTTATAATTGGTGGCAGTGTTATACTAAATGTTGTACATGTGTTTTGTATTGTGCTGTGCATTAACATAGAAAGTAGTTTAAGTATAAAATCTGTTGATTTGATACAAAATGTAATAGAAGCAAGTCCATCACCTACTTAAACTGCAAATTTAATACCGCCTTAATATCGCTTTTATTCTTATTTTTAAAAGAATGGTGCTAGTATTATTAAAAATAATAACAATATGGCATGGGACACCTATTCACCTTCTATATTAAACTGGGATTAAAAAAAAACATTTAGTATTATTTTAACCCTTTTATGCCCCCTAAGGGAGGCATATAGTTTTTGAACCGTCCATCCGTCGGTCCATCCGTACATTCTTTCTGAAAACTTTAACATTAGCCATAACTTCCTTATTCGTAAACATATTTACTTCATATTTGGACACAATATTCATTGGGACAAAACCTTTCAGTAACCACAACCTTTGCTGATTTTGACCCCTGGATGACCTTGACCTTAAATTTTTGAAGATAAAAGTACCACTTTTGGGGCATTGTCATCTTACAGTGACAGCTCTTGTTTAAATAAAATTTCATCATTTTCATATTGAGAAAGTTACAAATGTATAACATCTTATTAAAAGTATTTGGAAAATATATAATATTAAATTATATTATGAAATCATGTTTGTACTATTAAAAAGGCAATACAATATTTCTTTCATATTGTTGCAATTTCAGACTGTCTGCAATGCATTGTGGTACATAACAGACCAGATGGACACGATTAACGTCACCTCCAAAAAGCAGAAAGATGAACAGCCTGTCCAGGACCTGTTTGAACAGTTTGACGGGTACAATGAGACAAAAAGGAAGAAGAAGAAATGCCAGCCGATGACCAGTACCGGACTTTAGAGTCATGCGGAATGTTTATTCAGTTTATTAGAGAAACCTAATGTAAACTCTACAACAGGACGGACGAAATGGCCAGAGCTTCGTGCAAGTGTAGAAGCTTTAGCATCATGTCTGTCATCTTATGAACGATATTTAAACAGACAGGCAACTACAACTGCTACAAATAAGGAGCTGTCTTTTCCATGTAGGACTGTTAATCAGAATGCATCAGTCTTTCATTGTAGGAAATCAGTTTTATCTGTTGTTAACGACAAATACACATTGCTTGACAAAGCTGTCTTAAGTTCTGACACTAAAAATCATGTTGTATTTGATGAAAATCTGCATGTTGAAACAACATTTGAGAATAATATGCAAAAATTTCATTCCTTTGACAGTTTGCAATTGAGTGTTCCTGTAGATGTTATTAGATTTTGTCCTGGTGGAGGGATTGGTACTACATATATTCTTTCCCAGGTTCCTGAGAACAGGTCTGATGCTGAAATGATGATGGATGCAGATCGGCTAGTGCAGAGAATGAGACCGTTTTTGAAAGAGTTTCATACAAGAGCCCAAAGAAATGATTTTAAAAGGAAAATATCCAATACAGCTAAAATTAAACCAGCTATTATTGATAACATGTACTCAGAATTAGCATTAGATTCTGCAGCCATCAGTCATCCAGATACACAACAGCGGTTGCATATGATGTCTTTAGGTGAATGTGGGCTTGTGAGTGATTTGCGTCACCTCAACCCTGGGCGCCCTAACAAAAAGTATGATGTGTTTTTTGAGAACCTTTGTGAGTACAACATATTGAAGCAGCAGATGAAAGACGCCATGGATCTGGTTTTTTCACATGTCTCGTTGGATTTCACTGTCCGATATAATCGCGAAAACAACAAGTTCATGTCCAGAGGGGAACTCCGATACCATCCAAAAGTCTAGTTCGCTTGCAGTTTACCCAATGTAACCCGTACGCATCCACTGCCCTCACATTTACTTCAAGAATACCTATCCAATACAAAATTCAGCAAAGGCAACTTAGAGCACAGCATCCTGATGATCATTACTGTGCTGCTCTCTTCAAATATTTAAAGTTTAGGTCGAGTGAACTGAAATATGATTGCCTGTTTTTTTGCGTGAATGACAAGGCTAAAGTACCTGTTGGTGAACCTTACAGGCCTATCTCTACAAGTGTAAGAGGTCGTCAAAGCATTGCACCTATTGATGCAGAATTGTCAAGTCTAGACCACGATATAAAGGCTACCACTTTGACCCCGATTGTTGCATTGCAGTGTTTCTTACCTGACTCTGTCCAGCAGTCCTTTGTTAGGGGACAGGTGACGGTATTCGTTAATGATTCTGTCACCCAGTCCTCATCACCAATCAGACATGCCATGAACATCAGGAAGATAGTGCAATGAAACCAGGCAAACCCACAGATTCTCTTAAAGTACACTGACGGCGGCACAGATCAAGAAATACATTAGAGCAAGTGAAATGCGCCAACATATGTCTTTTTAGAGAACTTGATCTGGATATGCTAATAACAGTAAGAAGTGCTCTAGGACAAAGCTATGTGAACCCTGCGGAGAGAATAATGTCTAAACTCAATAATGGTCTCCAGAACGTAGCCACTGAAAGAGAAAAGCAAGATGATGAGACAGAATTAAAGCTAAAAAGATGTAACAGTTGTAATAGGAATTGATGCCTAATTGGAAAGTCTCTATTTAAGTTGAGGCGTTGATTGAGAATAGGTTCAGAAAACTTAAACTGAAGGAGGAACCAATTCAATACATGACCCACCTACAGATGATGACCTCGACCTGCTTAAGAGGCCTTTAAGAGAGCTTTTTCCAGTATTAGACCTGGAAAGACTGCAGAAGGCAAACACAAACAAATGCGCTGCGTATCTAGAGTGGAAGGAAAATTATTGTAGGGAAACCAATTACACATTCCAGATAAAGAAATGCACCGACACATATTGACACACCAAAGCAATTGGAAGAAGAGAGACTAAAGTGGCTTCCAGAGCCGGAACTTGATGACACACGTGAACACTTTCTCCCTTACGAACAGGCAACACATCAAGAAACAACAGAAAAAGACATACCATCACTGACAGATAAAAAACTTTGCAAGAAAAACACAACCAAGACTATATCCGGAAGCTAGGTTGAAAGTCAGCGAGAAATTAAAGAGGATGAAGAACGAGAAACTTCAGGTCATCCTCAGGTGAATGATACAATCATTGAATCAGTGGCTACAGTGCCACTGTCCAGTCAAAACGCACGTGCAGTTGCCATTTTTGTTGAATGTAGGAAGCCACGTGTTGTTTACTCAAAGACAAAGTTGAGCCTAAGAAAAGATGTTGCATTAGTCATGTTCCTGAGCGAATATGAATTGTCATATGGGGCCCACTTGTTCCCCTCCCCATCTGCACATCTGTCTTAAATGAACAAAACTGTTGTTACACGGCCGTTTGTCCAATGTGCTATTCCAGTAGAATTGTGTTATTACGGTGCAGAACTTGGCCGCAAAGACCTGTGTTCTCATTGTGGAGACTCTGGGGCCGAGACAGATGCGGAGTTGAAGACATTATATAAAACTGTTATACCCATCTGCCAGAAATGCCGAGATATGAGAAAAGAACCAATTGTTCAGAGAACATTTGGAAAGTCCAAGAAGTAACTGTTTAAAATAGGACAAACATTTAAGTCAAATTTTAGGGAAATGTCAAAGTACCTCCCCCCATTACATCATGCATCAAACCTTTCAAGCAGTATTGAAGATCTACGTATTCATACAGCTATCTTTAATATGTTGACCAATTTTTGTGTCTTGTACTATTATAAAACATGTATTTGTAAGCCAGTTATCAGTATCCTTATGATCTGTTGTATGTCAATACATTTGAAATAGAATCATGTTTTTTTCCAACCTGTCTAGGCTCTAGAATTATGAATGTTTAGAGTTTTTGAAGTCACTAAATGGTATATAGTTATATACTTCTAATTTGTATGCCCCCACTTAAGGTGAGCATTTAGATTTGCCCATGGCTGTCCGTCCCACAATGTTGTATCCAAAAGTGTTTGAGCTATAGTCATGAAACTTTATATGGATGTTGGTCTTAAATAACAATATTTTACATGCTCTTCTAACCTGAACCCCCAGGACGTGAGTGCACTGTTATGAAGTACACCAAGACCTAGCCAATACCTTACATGGGTCTCTGTGAATCCACTTATCATGTCACCATGTACACATGTTACTGACAGAATTCGCAAAAGGCAAATATGTACTACAAAACAATCATTTGAATATGTGATAAATGTAATACCTTTATGAACATAAAAGGACATTGTATTTATGGATGAAAAATGAATACATGACGTGTTCTCTTTTGTGAATTCCGTACGCAAGTAAGCATTAGTACAGAGGGTGATTAAAAGGCGAAAGTTGCATAAAAAGCTAGGAATGATGAAATGATGAATAATATACAACAACTAAACACCACATGTGCAATGTTAATCATTTGGTCAGTGTTTAAACAATCATGGGTGCATTTACGGACCCTTTTTGCACCCTGAAATCAGTCGACTGGTAAAAAAAATAAATATAAAAAAACCTACCTACCCTCCTACATTTTTCTGGCCATGTTCCCTGAACCAAGACTTCTTTTTTGGCCTTATCAGTTTTCCATCCATTGAAATGCTAGTGGAAACGTTTAAATCCGTAAAGTACACACACATGCATGAACGCACAGATAAACAAACACAAATCCACATCGCCATATTATCAACACATATATGTATGTAATCGCATTTATTTGAAATGATTGTTCAATTTACATTCATACATTGTTGAATTATAGTGTTGTGGTTTATTTCGACTTTTTGCATTGTTTTCAAAGATGGAAACAATCCAGGAACTATAATATTACAGTACCATTTATCATTACGCTAAACAATGACGTTACTTGATTTTAAATTGGAGCTTAATGTGAATAAAACAGAATTGAAACAAAATCAAGAAAAAAAGGACAGACACCCAACAAAACGTAATGCACACACTGTCGTAGGAGTTTGTTTGATAAATTAACCTTAAAGTGAGACTGTACGATTTTCATATGTGTTTTATTGTAATGAATTGATAAAAATAGGTTACAATAACACAAAATAGGCAAGAAAAATTATACATTGAAGACAAGCCAAGCCAAGCGAAGTCACTGAACGGTATTTATTTAACGAACGGACGGTGTGTTGGGTACGCTCTCGTAAGTAAACTATGACCATTAAAACGATGCATTCGAAATCGATTTACATGGTCAAGGTGAACATTTCTTAGACGAATGGTGATTTTGAAGAAATAGTTTCACTGGTATTTAACAATAATTCTTTTTAAGGGACATGTTCAGATATTTTTCTCATTTATACAGTAACCGTGCGGATAAAAGGCTTTTAAAACGCAAGTAAAACAAATAACAATAGGATTTACTAAAACATATTTTTTATGTTTTCCCCACCGGGATATCAAACGGGTCGGTCGTTTTTAAAGGCTTTAACCATAATTTCTTGGTCATCACCACACTTATATAGCAATCTGCCCATTTAAGCGTATGATCATGCCCACGTGTTGACATAAATTATAACAAAAGATCAACCTCCCATCTCTACATACTCACCGCCTAGCGCAATGCACGTGTGATGTGTGTGTATATCAATTTAAGAATATATTAAGCAGATCTGAACCAGTTTTTCTCCATTTGTGACAAACATAGTTTAGTTGCCAATTTTAGACACCATCCATATCGGAATCGTTCAACACGAAGAACACTCTTGATTTAGGACAATGTTCTGAAATCCACTGGGACCATATCAGGTCTATTCGGGGATGCTGTTCAAAAACAAGAAATCTTATCACAAGAAGCGTGAAATTTGGCCTGTGTGCGGGAGCGTCATTCATGTTTTTGTTTAGTTACCTTTCGACTTTTTAATCATGCCAATCGAGGTTATTTTAAATTTAGAAATAAACTTTAACTGCCCCGACTTGTCAGTATATACTTTTGCATATAGTATTGTCACACGGCAAAACTGCAAAATGTGAGTATAAACTTAAACGAGACTTAAGTCGTGTACCTAAATTGAAATGTCGTGTCATTTAATATGATTGAGTCGTGTGCCTGACGTGCAATGTCGTTTTTTATATCATTGAGTCGTATAACTAATGGTCCGGTCACACAGCGCATTACGGCTCAATCACGTAAAAAAGTTTTGAAAATCAGGTGGACGTGGTCGTAAGTTGTAATTTCTTGTCAATATTGGCTTAGCTGTATTTTGGACGTGCTTTGTACTTGGTCTGGCCGTCGGCGAATGTTCCACTGCTAAAACAATGCTTCAGCAAGGCTAGCCACTTCCAGCCGCGCTTAAGGTTAGAAAAAGGTTCACGTGTGTTTAAACGCGGGGGAAAAAGAGACAAGTTACCACGGCTTGCCGCAGCCTTATCGCGCCTGGAGCACAGCTGATCACGTGTTGAGCACGATCGTAAAACGGGATATCCACTGCCATAGCACTGTCTAATCACGGCTCGGTCTCGTCCGAAGCTTGCAATGTTTGTAAGAGGCCGCACACGGCTGAATATCACAGTTGCCGATCTTCTTCAGTCATAGTTCGTTCGTTGTTCTCGATTTAATAATGCCCCAAAAAGGGTTCGCCTTCAAAAAAGAAGCCAACTAAGAATACGAAGATCAAGGCAAAGGACCCAGCTAATGATGAGGCTCGTCAAGCCTCACAGGCCCAGGAAACGGTACATGTCCAGGCCGTGGTCCATGCTCCTCCTTCTGATGCTTCCAGTCCAGGCTGCTGTTGATGGTCAGTACATTTTTTTTTAATCATTTTCATTTGCAAATTTTGTTACTTTCAAATTTGCATTTCGAATTTTATTTAGAAATGAAAATAAGAAGCAAGTTATTTATTTAAAAACAATTGTCACCAAATGAACTTATTTTTCATGTTCAGGGGCCACCCCTGCTTCCATCCCTCCTGCCACCACCACTGCTGCTACCATCACCCCTACTGCTGACACCTCTGCTGCTGCCCCTGAGGCACCCATGGAGCTTGGAGAAGTTGCCCCCAAGCCATTGGGTCGAAAAAACACTCATTGTGGAAGAAGTCATGCCTTCTAATCCTCCTCCCAAAGTAAAGGAGGTAGAACCAGTACTCATATGCAAAGGCCTTGGACGGGGACATGGTATGGGTAAGGCGAAGGCTGTCTTCAAGGCCCCTAAGAAGGACTGGAGCCTTGACGCTGCTATAGAGGAGGACGTTCTAGAGTGGCTGAAGGCCAACTGCTTCCTCTGGATGCGAAGCAAGAAAGCAGAAGAGGGCTGACTGGGAGATGAAGGCCCAAGAGCGAGCTGGGAATCAATGTGGAGCAACTAGAGCAGTTGTGGAAAGGAATACAGGATTGGTATGTGGCGTTGAAGGTTCATGTTCACCCCTTGACATCTAGATAGACAGTGCAAAAATCAAAGAAAATTGCTGTATTTGTATGCCGCAAATAAGAAGTGATACAGGCGTGATAAGGCAGTAAACATTCGTATTTAGCACGTGTTCGAGACTTCGTTAAACAGTCTTAGGTAGTGCTATGTGTTCGGAACATCCCACTTGCCAGTGATAAGCAGCAAAACACACGCCATTTCCATTGATACCAACACGTAACACCCGTCAGATGACCGCTTTCTGTCCGTCACAGCCCGCTCAACTTTCGCATCTTACCGCGTCTTCCAAAGTTTAAATCACTGCCGGAACACGATTTATCACGTGTGTTTCATCTGTATTGCACAAATTTACCACATGTATCATCCGTGGTTTTCCGCGGTGTATTGTTATGAGCAGTTCAAAACTTTTTTCCGCGTCCAACCCCGTTCCGAATTTTCTCCGCTTCCTGAAACGTCTGAACATCGACTTTAGCTCGTCTTAAACTCGACATCAACGCGAACAACATCGTCTGCTTTACAGGGATTGTTTTGACGAGTTGCGGCCGTGATTTAGCCGTAAATCGCTGTGTGACCGGGCCTTAAGGAGCAATGTTGTGTCAGATAGATAGATAGATAGATAAGATTTATTTTGAGTCGGCAAGACATAAATAGACAACATAAGCCATTAAGGCTTTTGAACCGACTATATAAACATGTGTATAAATGTAACAAGTATAATTACTATAAAACAGCTGCAATATGGAAATATAGCAAAATTAAGTTAATAGATATGATATGCATGCTAATAAGTTAATGAAATCACAGTATTACATTCTAAAAGTTTTCATACTATTTAAAGAAGTATTGTGCAGGAGGCCGCTGATCTTGATCTATAAGTAGATCTAAAAATAACAAATAAAAAAAATAAAAAAACTGTCGTAAATTTTTTTTTTGAGTTTAAAGACTAAGAAGAAACCAAACACAAAATGAGCTAAGAAAGAGGGTAAACACGAAGTATCAGATTGAAACAGATTCGAATTGAACTGGTCAGCAGCTTCCTCACAAATGAAAGGTTGCAAGTACACATAAGCAAATATAAAACTGACAAGCACAGCAAGTACACATAAGCACGTAAAAAACTGACAAGTACACATAAGCATATACAAACTGACAAGCACAGCAAGTACATATAAGCACATATAAAACTGACAAGCACAGCTAGTACATATAAGCCCATATAAAACTGACAAGCACAGTAAGTACATATAAGCACATAAAAAATAAAATAAAATGACAAGTACACATAAGCATATACAAACTGACAAGCACAGCAAGTACATATAAGCACATATAAAACTGACAAGCACAGCAAGTATATATAAGTCCATATAAAAACTGACAATCACAGCGGACCGAAGGTAGTTATAGATTTAAGGTAAAAGCAGATTTCATGCTAAACAAAATAATAGTGAAAAATGTTCATGGTAAAATGTTCATGTACTGGCATCATTCACATAAAGACTGACAAGCAAGGCAAGCTTTGGGTCGTATTAGAATTTAAGTAAACAGATTACGTGACAAATAAAAAATAGTAATGAAAAGTGAATAATGTTTATTTGACTGTCACTGGAGTCATGCAACTGGCTCTAAACATACAACATTAATGCGTACATGTATACACATAGACGGGTACACAAATAGGCCTAAGCATTTTAGCACAAACGTCATTTAAAGTGTCATTTAATATAATGCGAGTGTATTTGATATTTTGTTCAGACATTGTTAAAAAACGTATTGATAAACATATGAACGTAGGTTGTGACGATTTAGGTATTCAGTATAACATAAGGTAATATTACGACACGTTTCTGCTAAAGATATGCCTTGTGCAATAATGAAAGGTTTTCAAGACCTACAATGATGACTCCCAATTAAAGCATGCACTATTTATCTCTGGCAAACAACAATCTACAATACAAATCCATAAATCGGTGTGTCTTAGTGCAATGAGGTTAAACGTTATTTAAATCTGGGTGTATTTGTCTTATGTGTTTGTATTTAACCGTTTAATCGAGTTTTAGATAACGCAATGTCTTATCGATATGTCAACCTCTTACTCGACGCACATTTATTTACGTAAATAATTTATGTCGTGTAGGAATAAATATGATGTGTTGTTATCATCGTGTCATTCATCTTAAGCAAAGTTAATTGTTTTGTTTATTGTATTGAAACTGTTCTTATGTTTACGAAGTAATGAATTATATAAAGTTTTCGTAAAGTGCACACACATTCAAAAACGCACAGACAAAACACACGTCAGCGCCTGTTCAATTAACATTCAGTAATCGTTAATTTTGTTATTGTTGTGTTGTTTTTTTATTACTTTTCGCATTTGTTTCAATGATGAAAACCATCAATGAACTATTATTTTACAGTTTAGTTTTTCAATACAATTAACAACAACGTTACTTTAGTTTGTATTCATTTTATATTGGAGCTTCATATTGATGAGTTAAATACAATTAAAACAACATCGACACAAAAGCACGTTTGTCAGTTTGGTAAATGAACCTTAACATTTAGCTAGGGTTTAGTTAATGCTATATTGTATTTTGTAGAATCACCTACGTGCGAGAACCATGTGCGTATATTTGTTTTTCTTTTTTTTGTTTGAGCACAATCAAAAAATCTTTTATAAATGTGTTGCAGTAGAAAATGTTCTGTGTTTATATACATTTTGAAGCGGATGATTTGCAAGTTGCTTTATTCTCTCATTTCGTTAAAGATATCATAGATTCGAATAACAAATGTTACATAAATGAATAGCCAACATAGTCTTATGACAAGGGAGTATATTGCACCGACTAGTATTGTTAATGGTAAAATATAAAAAGGAAAAGTGTTTCCGACATCTTGGAAATAATTGAACAGTTAATTCTGAAAATTGTGACAGTCACGTCAAACCGGCCCGATATTGAATCAACTTCTGATGAACGTATATTGTTGCGTCACAAAACCTTGAGGTACATTGTTTTAATAACGTGATTACTTTTATCTTTTAAATATAGTGCTATGCAAGTTCCATCAGTTCTCAGATAAACATGATTAGTATGAAATGTTCAAGCAATTATTTATGCATTTAAAGACAAATAATTAACGTGTACAACTCGTAAATAAAACACAAAATATGAGTTGTTTGTAACTGCCAACTTGTTGGTAATCAAAGTACGGAAGTATTTATGCGTGTATCAGTCTCCGCGTTCGTTCACTATGTAAGTTAATAATGCAAGTAAATTGAATTGCAAGTACAGAAGTTGATTCTTTACGATCGGCAAAAGTAAAGTCTACTATGCTTCTCGACTGAAACTCAACTAACTCCTAGTGTGACATATTGTTGAATGTATCATTGCCCAAACAGGTCCAGTGACAAAGATTATGGTCATTACGGACCAATATCCTGTGCATTACCGGCCAAACTTGACCAGTCACATGACCAACATAAATATTTGTCACAATAATGACCAAAACATAGGTCGATACATTTGGTCATTTTACAAACGTCATAACAAACAGACGAAATGGCGCCATATTTAGAAAAACCATAAACAATACAAAGTGAAGTAATAGATTTTTTTTGCCGTTATACATTTTACGACTTTAAGGAAAGGAAATTTCCAAGACTGCTATTATACAAAAGGCTACCAAAATTACAAGGCGACACTTGAAGTAAAAATATTATCTGTCAAATATAACATAGAGTAATGCACAATAAAGATAAAGAAATACATAAACATTGATGTCTTACTTACAGTTTAAGTTCTGGTCATTTTAGGAATATATTAAACTCAGTTTATGAAAAGTTCAATTGTGATTCAGAGTCACATTATGGCATAAGTTTAAAAACTTCAAAGACAAAGAAAATTGATATTTACGATAGTACAAATGTAGCTTCTGTGGTATATCCATATATATTAATTGCGATCGGTTTCATTCATGCAGACTGCGTTTTGATTAGGTCAACTGTTTTTATGTTATGGCTTTGGAATTCAGTTCGGAAACACCGTTTTGTCAGTAGTTTGCAATAAAAATATGTTTGTTTGTAATATTAATTTACATGTGAAGTTTACGTTCAAAGGTCCGTGTTTTCTACATTTTGCTTCTGTATTGAAACACAATTGATTGTTGCCCAGCTGTTTTTCTGTTGCTGATTTTAAATAAATAAGATAACTGGTTTAGTTCTCTTTAAGGGATCGCCGACTGTGCGTTTTTTGTTATAGCGGCTTTAGAAGGTAAGATTTTTATGTTTATATATATTCATATATAATATGTATTATTTCACATATTAATAATAAAGATAATTTCTTACTCAATTACTCATTTACATATCGTTTTCTCTTTCTACTAATATACTTATATATCCACTAAGTTATTTAAGACTACTGCTTTTTAAACTTATGCCATTTTAATGTTTAGCTCGTATAGTACATTTTTTACTTTTATCGCAATAAATGTATTTAGCATTTGTACTTTATAGGGCAGTCGATGGTAAGTTACTTTGCTCCAATTTCATTCAATGTCATTCACAGACAAAAGAGCAAATTGTAAACAACGAAGCAATTTGTAAACAGTCTTCAAATATGTAATTATTCTATGTGACGACAGCTGCCTAATTAGAATCTACCTGATTTAAACTTAGGATAAATGAACAACTTACAGTTGATAATCATTTTGATAATTATTATGTCAAATGAATAGCATTAGATTAACGTACTGTCATACTATAATTGTTAATGTTCACAGCATTTCCATGCGATGATTTCTAATCTCACGAAGGTATCACATTCACTTAATCTTGAGCCCGATGCCAAAACATACACAGAACAGATTTTGACAACAGCGGGCGATCGGTTAGATGCATTTCAAATTGTCATGACAAAAGGTGGATCGTCCATTCTTGTTCACAAAAAAACTTTTCGAAAACGTAAATGTCTACGAAGAGGAAATTAAGCAAAACGTACTTTCCAGTTTGAATTTACTGTCGGAGCAACTTACTATTATTCAGAATACCGTATTTGCATTGCAAACAAATGAATCCTCAAACATTGTATCGTTTCAAAAACTAAAAAAGACGAAAGAAATTGACGTTAAAAAGAGTAATCAGGAACTTCAAGCCATTGCGACAGAAATACAAGTAATTGATGTTCACATCGCAACGTACGAGCCAGACATTGTTAGTATAGAAACTAAAGTGGTAACAATGGAAACTTACGCTAACGAGACGAAGACGACACATAAACTGGTGCTTCTTTTGAGTATAGCTGTATTAGTAGTCGGTGTTTTTTTCAGGCAAAGTTAAGGTAAGTGATAGTTACCTGTGTTAGCTAATAATGTGGACGTTTGCAAAAATAAATAACGAAAATTCTGACTTCAGAACCTAAGTCAATATTGATTGGCTAAATGGTATTTTAAGATGTCTCAACTATCCAAAACAACCATTATACAATTTTGAACTGTATCATATAGATCTAATATACTGCAACCAATGCAATATATATGACATAGATTGACCTCGTACGATCATGCTTTCGGTTCCTTTAAGGATATTGGCTCGTTGGTGTTACAACGGTTGGGGCAGTTCATGCAGTCGTCCATGTGTATGACACACAACGGTACACAAACACTGCTCATGATTTGCGAACCGAAGTCAAGTTGATACGCGACAGGGTGGAGCGACTTCGGGAAAATAAAGTCACATAACGAAAACGACGTGCTGTCCACGAGGTTGAACTTAAAACCTTTAAAGCTGGAACAGGTTTGTTGTGTTTGTTTACAACTAGTCAGATGTATTACATTTGTGTATGTTAGTTAAAGATTAAATTTTAGAGTGATGCATTCATATCGTTCGTTTACTTATAGGCTTGTTTTTAACAACGAATTCAACAATTTGATATAATTGTTACTATGAATAAATAAAGACGTTGAAATGTAATGATCGCTGTAAATTTGAAAATATGTTGACTCACTCTTAAAATTCTTAACATATTATTGAATGACCAATACTAATCACGATTGTATACTGTGTGTCTATACATGTGTGATTTACACTAGTAGAACCAACTCTTCAAAAGAAAGCCCGATACAATAGTGATCATGCCTACAATATATTTGACAATGGAATACTATTGCATCTCATAACATAGTATGTTTTTGCAGTTGACTATTGTTCTTTGCATAATCAATAAACAAAAGTACGTTTGAAGCTTGAGCCGTCAGTTTTAAATAATAATAATATTTGTCCAGTTCATAAATGTATCTAGAAAGCGTACCTAATAGTGACATTTCACGAACAGTTTTAATTCAATATTATAGTTTTTAACCAGTACATACATAGTTTTTGACGGATTCATTTTAGAGCGCCTGTATACGACAATAATCTGCCTTGAACAGTCAACATCAATCTTTTCAACTTTTACGAAAACCCTTGAGTTCGACCTATATATGATACAGGTAATGCAACTACATAATTAGTAATATCATATCTAATTATCGTTTACAACTATCAATACATATCAATTGGTGTAGTATCAACTCGAATTTATAAAAAAACTATTTCCCGTTTGAGGAATTAATTGTTTGATCAACTCTTTTTTATCAAATAATAGTCATACTCTCAAAATATATTTTAAAAAAGAAAACACAAATAAAGAACAACAAAAAACACCAAAAACAAAACAATAAGCAATGGAATAAAACATAATAAAATATATGCACTTATATAAACAGGAGCATTTTCACAGAGAAAACATCAGTCCATATTCGTGTAAATGTTGTCGGAATACGAACGGAATCTCCAGAAGTGTTATTAATCTAGCTTAAGCATTTTAAGTAAAATAATGTGCATAATCCCAATGTGGTCATCTATCCAAATACAGAGTTTTATCAACCTAGCTTACGTGTTTTAACAGTTATTGCAAATCCATATTTAAGTTTTTGTTTATTTATTTCTATAACTATGCTTATTGAGTTATTGCATGATCGAGATTTGTGAGACGGACGGACGTACAGACAAACAGAAAGTCAGACAAAACTGAAATACTTTTCATATTTCCAATGTAGCCCACTAACCACATACCTAGCTTACGTACTTTTTGAGTTATTGATGGATCATTATTTTAGTTTTTATTTATTTCTCTAACCATAGCAAACCCTATGTTTGTATAACAAATAAACTACCTACGATTACGCTCATATTCCCCATATAGTCATCTATTAAAATATCAAGTTTCGTCAACCTAGTTGAGTACCTTTGAGCAATCGCAGGATCAAGATTTCAGTTTCTAATTTCGTCAGTAACCATAACAACGAAAATACCTATCCGACAAAAAAAATGTAATAACGTGCTTATTGCCCATATTGCCCTCTATCTACAACACCCTACGGTTACACCGGTAGAGGACTAAGCACAGTTTAAATTTAAAAACAGTATATTTGCATTCATGTTATGCTTACATGATCTACATGATAATGTATTGCGTTTTATGTGAAATGTACTTACTAAGTTTGTTTAAATGAAAAGCGTGAGATTTACTTTGTAATGTTTTAAAAGCATAGTACGATACAATTTGTATTTGAAAACAAGTTTTCATTGTTTCATGTGATATTTATAGACCTTGCGAGATGAATTGAGTGGTCGTCTGAAGGTTTGTATCGATGCCACTCTTGCGCATTGTACACTTGGAAGCCAAATTGCTATATGCGCTCCTTTGTTCATCCATTTTACACTTCGGTTTACAAAAAGGCGTTTTATGGGAACACCTGCGGTGGGGAGGACGGCGTCTAGAAAAACGAAATTCACTCTTTTATTTCAAACAGTTTAAATCGGATCATCCTGGAACTGTTTGATTGTGTTTGCGGGTATAATATATTTAAGTTCGATAACCAGCGAGGTCGCTTGAATCTCTTATGAAATTATGGCCGTGTAATCAACAAGTCGCCAAATTAACCTTGTCCGATCTCTTTCTTAAACGAGTTAAATCAGAGTATCATACAACGTTTTAATACTTTGTATGGTCATGATTATCATACAACCTTTTGATAATTTGTATGGTCATAGATCGCCTAAATCACCTCTGTATTATTGCCAAAGAATTATAACAAAATGAACAATTAAACATTGTCACTCTCTTACTTTAAAACTGTGAATCAGATAGATATCATATAACTTCGTTATCACATTTGTGGGTATAATGTCTCGGCCAAGTTCGATAACCAGCAAGATTACACTAAACACTTCTTAATTATGGCCCTTTCATGATAACATATTGTCAAAATACCCGTTTCCGCCCTCTAACTCAAACGGTTTGATTCGGATCATCCATTTACTTGGTCATGACGTTTTGTACATAGGTTGATAATCAGCCACATGACATGAAGCACTTCCTAATTATGGTCTTTGTATTGTATTAATTGTACAAATAATCTTTTCCGCTCTCTTACTTTGTGAACAAATAATCTCTCCCAAGTTCACATTCCAACTACATAATTGAGCACGTTTGAATGATGGCTCTTTACTTATATTTAAGATAGAATTAGTATTTTCATCTCTCTTACTCAAGCAGTTTACATCTCCTCATTATGAAACTTAATGATAATATGTATGGCATTTACTATTTGCCATGGTCAATAACCAAAGCACGAAACACTTCTAAATCATGGTCCTTTAATTATAATAAATGTTGGTCAAATTAAGCTTTCCACCCTTAGACACAATACGATTTAATAAACAAAGTCGGTTCACAATGTTTGTTGGCATACAATCTCGGCTAAGTACGGTAATCATTCAGATCGCCTAAAGTACTTCTGAAATATAGCCCTTGAATAATTTGAAATTTGCCAGAATAATGTTTTCAGGACTGTTAGTCTAAAACTTGTTATATCACAATTATCAAACGTTTGATCAATATAACCCAGACCTTTAAACGAGCACTGACCTTTAAAATAAAGTTTACGAATTTGAAAAAGGTATTCCATGTGTTTAAAGGCAAATTGATTGTAAAATTAATATTGAACAACGTCATTTCCAAGCTACATGAAGACAGTATGATACTATGTACACAATAGTTTTGAACTGGCAGGCAAGACCGATCTATAGTTATTTAGACATTGTTGTTGGATAACATAGTATCGCTATGATTAAAAAAAAATAAATGTCTTGTTTCGTTTCAGGCACTGTTTGAGATCTTTGAGAAGCTTCTAGTCTCACACGGGGTACAAGATTAATCGATAATCCGGAAATAATTATTTTGTGATTCCATGAATGGTATCTTTGTTGTAAGTGTTAAGCTATTGTTAGTGTTTGTAAACATATTTCAACAATTTATAATATTTGTATTTTAAATAAATTGGAAACACATATGGAATTAAAATTATATTGCTTTGTTCGGATAAAATGTGCCCTTCTTCATTTAAATTGGCATGCTGGCAAATTGGGATAAAATGAAGTTATTTTCAGGTCAAGCTGTCAAATTTCAAGGTGGAAGTGTCATTTAGTATTTAAAAAATCTCCCAAAAGTTGCACATATTTACGGTTTGGCTAAAATCAGGAGACATGTCAGGCGATAGCGATGGCCAGTTAAACGCAGCAATTCTATTCGTGGCAAGAAAAGCTCGTGTTAGTCTAGCCGAGTGTGCAGGTGCATTGTCTTGTTGAAATAATCCTCCTCTGTGATGAGGTACTTTCAGTGTACTTTTTAAGAAACACGTTTATGTATTCGACAATTTAGTCAGACCATCTAAATGAACCATTAAAACAAGTTTGAATAGCTTTCCAACCGTTACATTATATGCCCGTTACATTTATAAAATTGCATGATATATATCTACAAAGGTAAGATTTTGTCATTTTTATTACACGGGAACATGTTCAGCCATAAATGTCCCATTTAAAACAACATTCACCGATTAACGCCATAATAAATGCATAATAATTGTTACGAAACACATGCTTTCAACAGTCTCAATACGGAAGCTATATATATATAAATATATATATATATTTATCCTATTACCAGATGAAAATCGATAGGATAACACCGATCGTATAAACTTGAGCTTTATCCTATCGCTATTTTTCGATCATTTGTGGGTTTTTCCCAAAATTTACGGAAGAACAAAATCGTCAAAAAATGCGATATTTGATGATTATTAATGGAAAAAGGGAGGAAATAATAGGGTTAATAGAATATTATGTGAGTTTTGGATAAAGATCAAGTTTATCATCCTCGGCCCGAACCATGGTTGCGCTCGGCAAGCCTCGCGCTCACATGGTTCTAAGCCTCGCATGATAAGGTTGATCTTTATCCAAAACTCACATACTACTCTCTCTCTCTCTCTCTCTCTCTCTCTCTCTCTCTCTCTCTCTCTCTCTCTCTCTCTCTCTCTCTCTCTCTCTCTCTCTCTCTCTCTCTCTCTCTCTCTCTCTCTCTCTCTCTCTCTCTCTCTCTCTCTCTCTCTCTCTCTCTCTCTCTCTCTCTCTCTCTCTCTCTCTCTCTCTCTCTCTCTCTCTCTCTCTCTCTCTCTCTCTCTCTCTCTCTCTCTCTCTCTCTCTCTCTCTCTCTCTCTCTCTCTCTCTCTCTCTCTCTCTCTCTCTCTCTCTCTCTCTCTCTCTCTCTCTCTCTCTCTCTCTCTCTCTCTCTCTCTCTCTCTCTCTCTCTCTCTCTCTCTCTCTCTCTCTCTCTCTCTCTCTCTCTCTCTCTCTCTCTCTCTCTCTCTCTCTCTCTCTCTCTCTCTCTCTCTCTCTCTCTCTCTCTCTCTCTCTCTCTCTCTCTCTCTCTCTCTCTCTCTCTCTCTCTCTCTCTNTTTTTTTGTTGTTTAAAAGTATGTGATAAAAAAGAGTTGACACTCGTTGTCATATCATACCATATTTTATTAAACTCGTCAAGAAAATTCGTTAGTAAGTTCGCCAAAGGCTCGCTACAAACAAAATTTTCAAGTTTTCAAGCTACGAAAATCGACAAAACATTTTGTTAAGTATTGAGGATCACAGTGCCCGAGCAAGACTGTTATATGTTAAACGTATCCCTTTAACACACGACATAACGTTTCGGTGTAACGAATCGTATTGTTTGCGATGGTCTCGAGCGCTTTCTTTTCAAACGATGAAGCGATAGACTTGACTTTTGGCACATTCTCAAATACTTAAACAGCTATATATAACAGCCATTTAATTATACCAATTTATTTGATGACATCATTTTCTCTTCACATCGATTACCACATATATGTAATTAAGACTAACATTTACATTTACTATTATACTGCATATATTATTGAAGCTTGACAAACATCACCGCAAGCTCAGAGCTGCCACTGTTTCGAGCCGAGCATTATATATTTAATAAGCACTCACATTAAGCATGCGCCGAGTATGTAAAAAGAAATGTTAAGTTCTGGTAAGTATTACTGCAAACTACATTTGGTCTTTTTAAATATAAATATGTGAAAAGCCAAGGATCATTCGTCCAAATGACATACCTCGTATTACATTATTTTCCTGCCTATATATATGAATAACAACCTTTTGCAAGCGTGACTTGCATTTAATTTAATTAATTTAATTTAATAAAATTAAACACTTTGTAAATATGTATAATAACACAGGATTTTTGTGTTTTCTGATCATAGAACGGAACGTCATTTGGACGAAAAATCGGTTGGCTGATCACAGATGTTATTACAATTTTATTATGATAAACATCGCATTAAAAGTTTAACCAGAAGCAGTTCAAATGATGCACCAAAAACCGTTCAGACGATGTACTCAAACAAAAACCGTTCAGACGATGTAGCATTTTCCAAATTCCTCGCCACAGAGCTTAAAAAGCTTAAACAACGTGCAAAACCTTGTTCCAAATATTCTAAGAATGTTGTAAAGCAAAAAAATGTTGTATTTATTTCGTTGTTTGTCATCTTGAATAGCAAACGCATCAAACTCAAGTATGTTCAGACGATGTAAAATTGTCATTGTGTATTGTTTCTGAATGTTTGAGAAAACTACAAAAATCTAAGAAAAACGACAATTACCGGAGTACATAAGGCGACTAAGCGGGTACTCTGCGCATAGTTATCATCTATTTTGATATTAAAAAAATATGAGAATACCTTGATTTTCGTCATTTAGCGAGAGCTTGTTCCGCCATTTTGTGTGTACGATGTACTTTTGTGATCACGTGATTCCACGCAGTGAACATTGTTTCTTAACATCGTCTAACTTAATATGAACATTCCCATGGTCAACATATCATTATCATCATCGTCATTATGACCACCATGATCAGCTTCAACGGCATTACACCATTAGTTTTATGATCAACAATACTTCCAGAATAAAAAGCTTTGTCACAGACAAAACAGCAGTCCCATTTCGAGGTAGTAAGGACAGTAATTCCATCATTTCATCATCAATCAAAATTTTGGTTTGACGAAAAAAAAGCCAAATAAAATGCTTTTCCCCGTATGGCCTCCATCGACATTCTTACTTCAAGCAACCTAGCATAAGTGTGTTTGTTAGGTATTGCAGGATCCAGATTGTCTTCGGACGCAGACACGGACGGCATAACGATTTATCCATTTTCCCGTCCGGTGAAACTAGTGTGGGACTAAAATACAGCAACACTGTTACACACGTTATATTTAAACAAGAGTGCCTAAAAACCCTAGGTCGATCCATTGAGGCATGCACTATCTCAAGTGAAGATTAAAACAAATGTTGTGCATGTTCTTACTACAAATCTTCACTTCTTTGGAGCTATTAAAACACATTTTCGTTTATTATTTATTTATTTTTCCTCAATTAATTGCAGTAAAGTCATATATTATAATATTAAATAACACGAAAAATACCAGAAGACATTACAACACAACAAATGATTTACAAAACAACAACTATTCAGTTACATATTATACCACAAGTATACAAATATACAATGTTAACTAAAATCTGTTCTCCGTGGCTTATCCTGGTGCAAGGGCTCCTACCAAATGTTTTTGCATGTATATGCATGTCGTTTGCCTTTGCACGCGCTGGTTTGGATAGCAATTTGTAAGAAAGTCAAGTTTCGTTTGTAAAAGGTGCAAGTTAAAACAGTGAGATTCAGACGATATTGCAACTGGCTGTTGGACGATTTAATTTCTGTTTTCGAAATAGTTTCAGTCATTTTGTGTTCGTGATTTATTCGCTCGACTGCAACCGCACACGAGGGCGATACTTAATGGAATTTGGCAATGGTCAAATGATAATGTCGGAGCTACCCAAGATATTGGCTGTGCCTATCGAGGAAACAATAGGTAATACCGTTAGGATTAAGCAAATTGCACAACATGTAAGAAAAATAAGATTAGCCTAAGCGGTATCAAGAAGTGATTTTGTAATCAACTTATTAATATATTGGTTGTATTAGTCAGCTATTTAAAACAAAACACAAACTTTCAAGTTTTGTAAAAGAAAGACGGTACTAAACATGGCAATCACTGGCAAAAGGTAATTGATATGAATTATAAACTGATATTATTATTGCAATATATTCTATTAATTTTTAGCCGGTTTTCCAAGGTCCGAGAACGTTGTTGTTTAAGAAGCCAGAATCATGAAAACCAAATATATGTATGTAAAGATTTGTAACGTTTCAAATAGATGCAGGCTTGGTTTATTTGTATCTAATAAGTTTTGTAGTAAAAATACACATAAGTAAAAAGCATGGTAAAATAGTAAAATATAGTCGTGATATATTACATTATTAGAAAAAACAGAACCAAATTAATATAATCGTAAGTTAGCAGATGAAAATAAGAAAATAACAAATGAATGTTGATCTAACTTTCTCACACTGATATACATATTACGTATTAACAAGTAATTAGAGGGAGAACAGATTATACATTTTGTATCAATGGCGGAAGCATAATATTATTATGAGCATACACGTTTCTCTTAAATCAAATATAATTTTTTTACCCATATTGGACACGTGTTGTGTCGGACCACCTATACAAAACATGAAAATAGGTGATCCTTGGGAATAGCTTAATGTTTAACAAATAATGTTTTCAACAGTAAAGCATAAAAGACTGAGAATGTATCATATAGATGAAATTTAACAACAGAAAATACAGTAGTATATATATANTATAATGTTACATGCTAAATAACACGAATCTGGGCATTGCGGTTTCATGGAAGATGTGTTAAGTGTTCACAATATACATACTATAAGAAAACATGTAGCCACTTGTAAGGGATAATTTTGACCTAGGTCTCATTATTGGAACATAACATTGTAGAGGACTACCATACACTGATCTGCATCCAGTATTACATCCCTGACCTTTGCAGTTTCCAAATTATTCATTTTGTTTGTCTATAGTTATCACGGGAATCCTGGGGCGTGGACTCAATGGTGTAATTTGAACAAAGTATCTTGAAGATCACTAAATGAAGGAAGTTGGATACCAAATATTAAACCCCTGCCTCCCCTTGTTTTAGAGAATAATTAAGACATTTTGATTTTGTTAATCGTATTTAAGCTCCTTTGGTCGACATTTGCAACAAACCAAAACGATCTGAACAAATTTGAAAGAATGTGACCAAATGATTATTCATGTGAAGTTTCCTTAAAATCTGCCCAGCGGTTCAGAAGGGGAAATCATTAGGATACATATTTTAACGGACGTACTCACAGAATGACGGACGATAGACAACACGGTATCTTAAAGGCTCCCCATGGGCAGTATGAGTTCCGTTGAACTAAAAATAATGCAAAAAATTACCATACCAACTTTCAGCAGCAAGAATTCAATTTTTATAAACTTTAAAAATTAAGCAATCACAAACTACCAATACTCAAACCTGAGCATACATACACATTGTAATAGTGAAACAAATAGTAATTAAGGTAGATGCATTTGGTTTAGTAAAACAGCATTTCAAACATTTCTGGAAAATAACAATACATGTAAAAGTTATATTCATGATTTGCACTTGAATGTATTTTTTTTCATTCATGTTAGATCGAATTTGGACCTTAATTAATACACAATCTCATAGAAATACGATACAACACATCAACATGGGCTATGTATTGTTTTATAGTTCATCAACACCGATATCATCATCATGATGTCCATCAACGTCAACAACCACGTTCTGAACACACCAATCATGACTATTTTTTATTGAGGGTTTCCAGTTATATATTATAAATTGTCTAATCTGAACATTTTTCAGCGTCTGCAGTTCATGTTGGGTGGCAATGTATTGATCTGTTTTCTCATTTAAAGCATAACTGAATTCCAGCTTAATCGCAACCCTCTGGGTACAGGCAGAAAGTGTGCTCACAAGGTCAGGTAATTGGATATGATACAATCTATAGGAGTAGATATTCAAATGGTTCAACGAGTGAGGTACATGTAAGTCTTTGCATTCATCCAAAAATAGTGTAAGCGTGTCTGGCTGTGAGACCGATGATAGTGACTGAGCCAAACATTCGTTATGCATAAGTATCACACCTCCATCCAAACCACTCAGACTCATACTCTTGATATTCAGACCATTGAGAGCCTGCCACAGTTGTGTTCCGTCCAATTTCACATTAATACTAAGCGATTCCAGTTTTGTGAGCGATAAAAGTGCTACATGATTCACGTTGGAAAAGCTGTACTCACCAACCAGACTCAAACATGTGATATTCAGACCAGCGATAGCCTCCCAGAGACCGGCATTGTCTTCATACACATTAGTACTCAGCGTTTCCAGCTTGGTGAGCGATGATAGTGACTGCGAAAACGACGACACATGTTCCAATTGCGTACGACAATTCAGATTCAGACACGTAATATTCAGACCCCGGATAGCCTCCAAGAGACCGGGACTATCTTCAGACACTTTAATACTCAGCGTTTTGAGCTGTGTGAGCGATGCCAGTAACTGTGCCAACGCCGGTACGTGCTCGACTCCCACGCCTCTAAATCCAGCACGCAGACTAAGACTCTTAATATTCAACCTATGGAGGGCCTTCCACAGACCGGGACTGTCATCTTCCACGATAATATCAAGTTTATCAAGCTGTTTGAGCGATGAGAGCGTCTTATACTACACCGATAGATGAGTCACTTCCAAATGTTTGCCCTTTCAGCACATACTAAGGCGGCTCTTTACATTCAGACCATACAGAGCTTCTAACAGATCGGGATGGGCATTCACGTCTTTAAGAATCGTTTCCATCTGTGTTGATGATATGAGAACCTGCGACAACCTCGATACATTATTTACAATCAAACTCCTCCACCTACCCTTCCGACTCAGAGTCACATTCTTGATATTCAGACTGTGCAGAGCCTCCCACAAATCTGATAGCATTTACGTCAATATGAAGTGTGACCAGCTGTGTGAGTGATTGATGTGACTTAGACAACGACTTTGAATCATTTCGATAGAGTATTCATGAAGTCCATTGATACACAGCCATTTGATATTATGTATGTATGACCATGTAGAGCCTCCCAAAAACCGGGGTCGATCATAATAGAAGTGCGCATGAAGAATGTATTGTCAAACCCCGTCCTTATTTTTGTATTTGTTAGTGTAGATGATCCTCGGACAGAGGATGTTATGGAACAATACTCTACCCTACACGTCACCTCATGATTGAGTGTTAGCAGCGTGATGAACAGACTGCGTAGCCCGGCATTGGAACAGTTCACATTCAAAAAGTGAATGTATTCTATGGAGGGCAGTACTGGGTGAGGGTTTCCACACTGTGCTGACTCTGCATTGTTGAGAACAATCCTGACCGGACGTTCCAATATGGCCACATTGGCAGAATCTGAAAATATAATTCCCGTTTTCACCTTTATTTATCCAAAGGTGAAACAGTCAAAAAGCGAATTTCCGAAACCATTCTCTTTGGATAGTCTAAGGTAGTAGTAGAAAAATCTCAAATGATGCAAATATCTTCGATTTATTAACAAATGATTTGATTAATTTCGAACAGGAGTATGGTAATGATTGCAATTTTATACTGTGCGGGGATTTAAATGCACGGGTGGGGATTAAGCCAGATTATGAAGAATATGAGAATGAACATATTTTAAACATGTTGCCAGATGATTATGTAATGGATAATGCAATTGAAAGAAACAGTCAAGATAAAACAGTAAATGGATATGGTAAAATATTACTAGATTTTTGTATATCGACAGGTTTAAGGATAGTAAACGGCCGCTGTGGTACAGATAAAGGCATTGGTAAATTCACATGTGTGTAAACTCACAAGAATGTAGCGTTGTCGATTATGCTATGTGGAAAAAGCGAACTTTTAACCTGTTTAAAACATTTGACATTTACGACCCTAATATTATGTCCGATCATTGTGTTATTTCGTTTAGTTCAAGTATGTACACCTTGGATAAGTCTGTTGATGTCAACAATGAAGGGTATCCTGTTAAATTGTTATACAAATATAACTGGGATGAAAGTAAAAAAGATTTGTATATGGATGTTTTAAGCTCGGATGAAAATATTGTACACTTTGAATCTCTTTGTGAAAACATTCGTGTGGCAAACTCACATGAGGATATAGATTTAAATGTTCAAGCTTTTACAGCTATATTAGATGGAGTATGTAAACCAATATTTAAACAAAATTTACATAGAATTTTTTGTTACAAAAAATCATAATAAGGATGCTGTATACTTTGATCATGAGTGTAAAAATGTGAAGAATTCTTATTACACTCCTCTTAATTACTACAAAAATAACTCTTGCGACGAAACAAGGAGGGACCTGGTGGCAGCTAGATCAAATTATAAAAAAATGCGTTAGAAATAAAAAATATGATTATGATAAACTGTAAACACATAAACTGGAATTAGACAGAAAAAATAATGCCAAGTTATATTGGAAAAAAAGGTAAAAGGATCGGTTGTATGTAATTCTAGTTCTTTGGCATCAGATGATTTTGTAAATTATTTTAAATCGGTAGATGATCCCGATTCTGTGTTTTTTTCACAACCAGATGAGGACATTTTATATTTTAATGAGAGATATCTAGGGGAGAATTAAACATAATAATTGAGGAATTGAATAATATAATTACCACACATTAAATATATAAATGTTGTATAAAAGCTAAACAATGGTAAATCGGGTGGGCCAGATAATTTTCTTAAGTATGGATGTGAGATAGACATGTTCGCGACAGCTCTTTGCACGCTATTTATTTTTTTTATTATTCGGGTTACTTCCCAGAAACATGGTCAGAGGGTTATGTGGTCCCATTGCATAAGAAAGGTGATATTAATAATACAAATAACTACAGGGGTATTACTTTACCGAGTACATTAGGCCAATTATTTACGAAAGTTTGAAATGACCGGCTAACGATTTGGGCGGACACGTATAATGTTTACATTCAGGCTCAGGCAGGATTTAGACAAAACATGGGCACAACAGATAATATTGTTGTACTGAATAATGTAATAAATCATTTATTAAATAAGAAAAAGAAACTGTTTGTAGCATTTATAGATTTTACAAAAGCATTTGATTACAAAGTAAGAGATATTCTGTGGTATAAACTGATAAAGTTAGGTATTAGAGGGAAAATATTAAACATAATTCGTTCCATGTATAGTATTGTTAAGTCAAGGGTAAAATATGATAATGAGGTTAGTGATAGTTTTACATGCCTGGTAGGGGAACGTCAGGGCGAATCATTGTCTCCTTTTTTATGTGCAAGAATTTGAATGACATCGAGAAATATTTGCTGACAAATAATTATGACGGAATAAGTTTAGCCACTAAAATTGTTCATAATGTTATATGCCGACGATATTGTTTTGTTTTCAGAAAGTGAAACTGGTTTACAGAAAGGGTTTTATTTGTTAAAACAATACAATGATCGGTGGAAGTTAACGGTAAATACACAAAAAACTAAAGTCATGGTTTTTAAAAAAGGAGGAAGACTAAGACGAAATATAAGATTCCTATATGATAACAAAGTTTTAGAAATTGTTGATAAATTTACATATTTGGGGTTTGTCTTTTTCCCAGGAGGCTCATTTTCCAAAACGTTTGATAGCCTATGTGGACAATCTCTGAAAGCTGTTTTTAAATTAAGACAATATTTGTCGAAATTTTATATTTTTACATTACAACACAGGTTATAAATGTTTGATTAATTAATTTACCCGGCTTTAAGTTATGGCTCCGAAATATGCGGATAACAGAGCAATATAAAGATAGAGCGAATACATTTAAATTATTGCAAAGTACTATTAGGAGTCCGAAGGCAAACACAGAATAACTTTATTTATGGAGAACTAGGAAGACCATCTTTATCTGTCAGCGTTAATGGAATTAGATACTGGTTAAAGATAGTAAATACAAATGCTATTAAATATGTAAAACTTGTTTATGATATTATGTTCCGAGAATTAGAAAAGTACCCCAATAACAGATCTTGGGTATACATGGTAAAAAGTATATTAGGTAATTGTGGTTTTAACGATGTGTGGCTGAATCAAAGGTTTGGGACGTAGACATGTTTTTGAAAATCTTAAGAGTAAGAGTCACATATATAATTATACAAAATTGGAAAACCGAATTGAGTGAATCAACTAGAGCAAAAACATACATATTAATATCCGATTTTAAATTTCAATCCTATTTAAGTGATGTAAACATTCCGAAATACAGAATGACCCTCTCTAGATTAAGAGTCTCTGCACATAGGCTTAAAATTTGAAACGGGTAGATGGCAAACACCAATAGCTATTCCTAATGAAGAAAGAACATGTCCTTTATGCAATATTTTAGAAGATGAATACGACTTTGTTATGGATTGTACATTATATACTGATGTCAGAAAAGCTTATTTAAAACCGTGTTATTGCATAAGACCAACTATGTTTAAGTTTACAGATTTATTGACCTCTCAAAATAGTAATATTGTTAAAAATTAGCTATAGCATTGACCGTTCCAAGGCGATGACCCCAGCTTTATTCTACTATGTGTATATGTTGTTTCGTTTTGTGCCGTACTGTACCGTTTTGGCAATTGGTTCCTTTCCATAAATAAAGGACCACAGAGGTGTGTATGATAAAACTGCAATACTGCTGCAGCTTCTGGAGTTTCACTTCTTCATAATGTATATTTATAAAGCATGGGAAATAAGAAATGCGTATAATACATATGATGATTACTGTAGGTTGTTGGTATATATATATGCACCAACTCTCGCTCTATATTGTGTTTCCTAAAATACCCATTTTTTTTAATTTTTTTTTTTTGACAATGTACCGATCTTTATTTTTGATGTTTAGAATTTGAATGTCCTGTGACTTTGTTTTATGTATATTGTGTTGACATTTCATGTCTACTCATGGACTTATTGTCTACTGTATAATCAAATAAACTCTATATCATTTCGGTAAACAATTGATAAGGGCAATGCATAACTTAGAATTCATCAATTACGTAAAATTATTTTTAATGGCATAGTATTGCTTTTCTTACATACATGTACCCATATATGTATTAAGCTGAACACATTAATGTTACATCATGATATAATTATAGAAGCTGGTACGTTTTGGTTGTGTGTTTTAAAGAGAAAGGTGATTGGTCAGAAGCACAAACAACATTATATGACGCCCCAAGATTTAAGGACTGGTTTTAGGTAACCAAAGATATTCAGAGTATTTGTGTAAAAGTTAACTCAAATAGAAAATGTACTAAAGTGATTTACATTTCATTGAACTTGCAAAAAATAAGCCATATTTTGATTAGCAATGAATTAAAAAAAAAATAACATATTTAAATTGCAATAAGGGTTGAACTGGATGAGTATTAGTAAATAGAAAAGCCGCTGCACTGAGTGAAGCAGACATTTGCAAAAGAAATGGTCATCATCTTTGAATTGGACTACAACACACACATTTATTTAAACTACCTCGCATAGTTAAATGGCTCCTTCGGTTCGTATCACTTTGTCTCGCTTGTTTCCCAAAGGTTAAAAGACAGAAACAGCAAATGGCTCTAACGCAACAATGCTAATTTACGATGTATTACGAAAAAACAACACATTCCTTAAAAGTCTTAATCCCTCGCTAGTTTACGATTTTTTACAAACGTAAGTATTATAAACATAACGCGGATGTTGCTACATGTAAATACGTTGCCACCAACATTTTGAACTTATTAGTTCAGTTACGATTAGTAAATATCATAATTCCAACAAGTTCGTACGGAAGGATGCAATTATGCAGTTTTAAGTAAAAGGTTTACGTTGTAACTACATCCATATAAATATTGTTTAAATCAGTTAAGTGATTGATCGTTGTTTGAAGTAGAAATGTAAATACGATTATTTATGGTCGTTATTTTAAGGGACTTGTTAACATATTTTTGCTTTTTAATAGCATGAAATTATAATAATAGCAGGACAAAAAAACAGTCTCTACCTCAAGAAACAAAGTCGGAACCTCTGGAAGCAAGACAACAACATGAACTTATAAAAGGAGCATCATTTTACATGTTCTTATTATCGATTATATTTAATATACTGTTATCGTGTATCGATATATTTATCCGACAAAGTTGATCGTAACACGTTAGTACTAAATATACATAATAAGTTACTTCTAAATTCTTCCGCTATACCTGAAACGTCATTTGTTGTGATGTTTCTGTTGATTACCTGCTAACGTAAAGCATAATACGTTGAGAGTCCTGTTAAGTTATTCCTACGAAAGGTATTAAAATGCACCTTACTTAAGCGGAGCACAATGTGAACATCAAAAATATAATATGTGCACATCATAGTGAATGTTATCACAATACGGACCTGCAAGCTACATTGAAAAATCGCCATCCTACAAATCCGAGGATTGTGTGGTTAAAGGTCATTTAAGTGTTTTCTGATTTGTCTTGAGATTATGTTTATGACTATTTGACTTGTACTTGTGATTCAAAAAGGACAGTTAAAAGTTAAGTATGAAACATTAATACGTGACAATGACCATAGATTCAGTGGGGTCAACTTTTACGGTTCGCATGCACTGAACCTCCCTTCAAATAATCATATTAACCTATGAATGTTCATGTTGATACGGTGATACTGTTGTATTAATGCCCTGGACAAGAAACCCAAAGACCGCACCAACCCCAGACGGACAACATTTTCGCAAACGTTATATGGTTATCATGTGACAATTATTTGTCACCACGCAAATGTGTTTGTTGGCGATTTAAAACACAGCAACATAACAACAACTTATGACTAGCAGACTGATAAAGTAACATTTTTAATAATATACGGAAGGGCATACGAATTTGCAGCACAATGAGACAGGAACTGCTGATACGTTATTCAAATATTATTACATATTTTTCAAAACCACACCAAACAATCATCAAATGCAGAATATTGAAACATTGACTATTTGACATTAATCTTTGACATATTGCAGGGTGTGATGAAGTTTGTAACATGTTTCGAAGTACTTTTATTGACACATAATGGTAATCGCGCAAGGTGAAATAGACCATATTGTGATTTATATTTTATTGAGCTTGGTAAAGGTTTTCACTGTTTATAAGTAAACTACGCCTACATACTCATTAGTGATGTTCAGAAGTAAGTCCTCATCTTTGAAAGGCCGACGAATGATTCCGTGAGTGTTATTAATGAAATAATTATTATACAACAGTACAAGGTAGTGAGGGCACTTAGTGCAACGATATTTGTGTTTCAAGTACGTACCTTAATTAGACCAACATAACTAAAAGAATACTAACTTAATCAGCTTGACATTTCGAATAAGGGTAAAACAAGTTGTTTGTTTCCACTAACACTATGACACTATTTTGTGCTAATCCTAAAATAGGTATTCCATGTTGAGTTCGCGATTATTTTTACTACAGTTGATTATATTCGCTCGTCTAACTTTAAATTGGCTACAATGTACATTGATTAAAAATGTTAAATAAATATGTATTTTCAAGATATCTGTCATTGAATATGATACAAAAATAGGAAATAACTCCCGCCCCTTATTAACTAAACGGAAAAACAGTTGACCGACGTACCTACCTTATTTCTTGATGATACAAGTTGACAATTATAACTGTTTACGTGGCCTAATATAGCAAACAATGAAACCAAATCACACTTCCATTATTCACGTTTACAATACAAATAAAACATATTAAAACGTGGACCTTAATTTCATTACTTATAGACACACTTATTGACGCTCGCTTATAATAAACATAGTTTATACAAACACTACAGCTTTTAAGCGTACAAAATATGTATAAGTTTGTGAAGTTGATGTTTAATCGTACACAAAAAGAAAATATCTTTTTTACTGAATAAAACAAAATAAAGCTATACAAAAAATTCATGTTAAGTAACCAGATCTTCTTTTGAAAATACTATTGGCGTTTACATTGATACTGAGGTTTCTATTTCACACTACATGCATGTATAATTATTCTTCAATTTTTATAATTTTTACAGGTTTCTGTGACGTGACTTTTCGGTCCCCAAATGATTATGTCCTTTTTAATTTGTTTCGTAAACTATTAACTGTAGTGTGAATAAACTTATGCTGAACCATACTCTTTCCAATGAGGCATGATTTCAATAAATGCTTGTCATGCGAGTTAAAATAATTGATATATGAATTTGATCGAGTGTATTTATAATTAAGTTAAAAATGTATTGATCGTCCAGGTTTTATGATTCTGAAGACTGTATTAATTGACACAGTCAAATAAAATAAATGCTCGTCATGCGAGTAAAAATTATAAATACATGAATAAGATCGAGTGTTTTAATTTATAAGTTCACATTTTATTGAACTTCTGGGTGTATGATTTTGAGGCCTATATTAATGTGACACAGTCGTCTGTAATTAAACTGACATATTCTTTCTGACGTATGTTGTACGAGTACACTGTTTTATGGAATAGGTAATGAGCGATCGACTTGGATTCCCGTAAATTGCAGCGTGTGAAATGTGTTAGCTAAATATAATAGTTCTTAAGGTTATGTACGTAAAATAATTCATGGCAAAGGTGGTTATGTGATGACGGATTAACGTGGACTTTAAAGCTTTTCTAAAACGTAAAAAAACCCACTTAAAGCCCCATTAATACTAAAAAAATCAACGACAATTTCGTGAAATATTTCGTAAAATGAAGTTACCCAATAAAAAATCAATGATGTCCCTTATAGCAATAGCCAAAATTTCAAAGCCAGATGTGTTCTGGTAACACGGATGTTTGTAGATACATAGTGCTTGTTTTATAATTTTTCGAGTCACAATGAATTCCATTTTTTTTCCAGCACTAATAAATATTCATACGATATACGAACACTAAAATGGTACCATGTTAGTGTTCTTGTGTCGTATGAACAGATATCGTCGCGGGAAATTAAAATGGGATTTATTATGCCACAAAAAAAACGATTATTTTGTATCAACAAACAACCATGTTACCAGAAAACATCTGGCGTTGAGATTTTGGATAGTGCTATAAGAAACACTGATTTTTTTA
This sequence comes from Dreissena rostriformis, assembly GCA_007657795.1. Taxonomy (NCBI): domain Eukaryota; kingdom Metazoa; phylum Mollusca; class Bivalvia; order Myida; family Dreissenidae; genus Dreissena; species Dreissena rostriformis. The sequence goes on from VMBQ01003905.1 coordinate 79,463, forward strand.
TTGGGTAAGTTTATTTTACGAAATATTGTACGAATGTTATGTTACTTAAGACCACATTGTAAAAAAAAGAAATGATTTCTTTATGTGAATTCTTCATGAAATAAAGTTATTATTATTATAATTATATTTTTTTTATTTATTATTATTATTATTATTATAGATGTGGGCAGCGATGCAAATGCGCGACGATGGTGACGATGCAAAAGTCTGAATTATACCCTATCCGTGATTGCGATCCAGGGGGATTGGAGTTGGCTGCTGATTTAAAGACTCGATGAAATCCGAGGGTTTGCACCTGAATTTCGCAAAAAGCGATATATTAAATTTATAATGTATCTGAAAGTTCATTTCTTCCTAGGGAATAATTATGATGTATGTTTTACTTTATTATTCGTCGGCTTGGTATTTGTCGTATCCTACTAATATATCAAAATTGAATAAAAGTTAATTAGATAAAAATGCAAACGTTTCAATCTTACTTCCATGCACACGTTAAATTAATAACATTAATTTGTCTTTAATACGTATGAATTTGGTTGAAATATTCTTAATTTAATATTAAAGTACAGTCAAATAGTTAGACATTTTTTTGTGATAATATATGATGACACGCACGTCTTTCAAAAATATAAGGTTCTAAAATGTAACATGACTTTCAACCCTGTAATGTTTTCCTTATATGTGTTAAGTACGTATCATATTTTCTCCTGTAATAAAGCGCAAAATTATGGTATGGTATGAGGGTGTTTCGATAAAATAAAAATACACCGAATTTCGTATTTAACGATTTTTTTATTTTACATGATGGAAAAACAGATAGACGATATTTGTTCATGTGATCATAGAAAATGTATGCGCCACTCGTGAGAATATTAATTGGTCTATGATCACGAGTGAAAAAAACGATCTTACACTGACATGAACAAATTTTCTGTTTCTTTTATGACTCTTTTTCAAGAAAATAATTAATAATAATTTCCCTTTCGCTGAAAAGTGACCCTCTCTCCCGTGGCGTGCCTCAATGCATTGAAATGACGTAATTTTGTTGACGAAATGACGTAAATATTCCAGGGAAAGTCGTCTGTTAAACTCGTTTACAATGTTAATTAACGGTAAAGAAAGCATAACATTAAAAGAAAATGTGTTGGATTTGGTGGAATATCGATTTTTTTTCACTCGTGATCATAGAAACATCTATTCATACGACACTCGAATACTAACATGGTTCATGAACATGTGTTAAATATATTGTCCCACAAAAAACCCCAAAATAGAGCATTTTTATATTGATACATCTATGTTACCAGACCACATCTAGCGTTGATTTTTGGTTATTGCTATAAGATATAATGATGATTAATGGGTTAGCTTTATTTCGCGAAATATTTTACGAAGTATCCGTTGATTTTGAGTGTTAACATGGCTTTAATGTCAAGAATTTTAAGAAAAACAACCATGCATGCAAATATTAAATGTTGCCACCACTGTAGTGATGTTTGTTTAATTGATGTGTTTGTAAAAGATTGCTAATAAATGAATAATCAGCTTTTATTTTTATCATTGCATATATTTTATAAATATTTTATTTTTTATATATAAATTTTGCATATCCTGGTGGAAGCTGAGATGACCAAGTTTACATCTTGCTCTCAGTTTGGCCTGTGCTTGGTTAAACTTACAGACATCACACTGTGTTGTTATTGTGTAGTGTTTGACCTTCTTTTTTAA